>CAUYPK010088383.1:0-11419 GCA_963574355.1 Loris lydekkerianus | reverse complement strand
AGGGATCCATGTGCGAGAGGGGCCCTGAAAAGGTGCCAGGTGTTTTAAGGGGTAAAATTTGCTTTTCTCCACTGATTCAGCAGACAGGTACTAACAGTGCTGGCAACCTGGTTGCAGATACCCTCGAAGGCCTATCTGAATACTGGGAATCGGATCTTAGTAGGAACCAGGCAGAGAGTTGGACAAGACACAGCCTGCTGTGCTCATAGAGCTCTTCCTCAGAAAGAAGTCTTAGCCAGGAGAAGCCATCTTAGAGATGACAGGGATTTAAATGGAACAAAGGTGTAAGTGGTGTGGTGAGTCTTCACTTAGAGGACCTTGAAATCATCATCTTGGTGAATACAGGAAGCTATGTACTCACATGCTGATTACAAAAGGATATATACTGTGTAATTCCATTATACAAAGTGACCGGAATAGACAAAACCATGGAAAGTTCATTAGGTCGCTGTGGGTTGGTGGAGAATGGGTATAGGGTTTATTTTGGGTGGGGGTGGGTGGGTGATTAAATATCTTTAAATTAATGGTGGTGACTGTACAACTCTGGAGTAAATGAAAATGTGAATCATGTTCTTTAAAAGGATGAACTTTGGTCCACCATCTTACAAGGGTATATGTAAAACTTGGCAAATGTGGAATGTAAATGTCTTAGCAAAATAACCGGGAAAATGCCAGGAAGCCTGTGTTAACCAGTATGATGAAAATGTGTCAAACGATCTATGAACCAAGTGTACGGTGCCCCATGATCACATTAATGTACACAGCTATGATTTATAATAAAAAAAAAAAAATAAAGAAGAAGCACAAAAGAGTTGTACGATGTCCAAGTTCAGAAAAAAGCCATACAGGAGCATTCATGAACATCTTCATCAAACAACCACCATTATATTATGTCTTCAATTTGTTCGCATATTGCTGTATTAACTAGTTTCTGGCTAAGTGTCATGCTCTATTTAAAGTTTTAAAGAATCAATGTTTTACTCCTAAGGCACCTAAGGAAAGAATACTGGCAAGAGAAGAGATAATATCAAATTTGCCTAATGATTGATCAGCAGAAAAGTACAGGGTCCTTAGGGAATGAACAGAATGGACATCTCACCTACTTATAAATGGTTACATCAAAGCCAACCCTGAAGAATAAGAGGAAAGGAGCCAGGAGGTCACAATAGCAAGTACGTGTGTCTCAATACCCAGCAATGGAAACTCTGGCTCAGAGAAGAGACAAGAATTATTCCATACTTCTGACCTTGACAGGTGTAATGAAAAGATTTTGTGCCTGCTGACAATGCAGACATAAGTAAAGGGAAATCTTTTGAAAGGATGCCAGGAGTTATATCATTCATTTGAGAAGATAGTGAGAAATCCAGGCAAGAAAAGCTTGATAGTCTTAGACTCATATTTCCAGCAGATGGTGTCTTTGTGTCTTTGTCCATTTGTGTTGCTGTAAAGGAATACTTTAGGCTGTGTAATTTACAAAGTTCATTTGGCTCACAATTCTGCAGGCTGTACAAGAGTGCAAAATTGGTACCAGTGGTGGGGTGTTCTATAAAAAAGATTTGAAAATGTAGAAGCATCCTTGGAACAGGGTAATGACTAGAGGTTGGATGAGTTTGGAGGCCTCGGAAGAAAACAGCAAGATGTAGGATAGTTTGGAACATTTTAGAGACTGGTTGGGTACTTGTGAACAAAATGCCAATAGAAACAGGGACAGCAAATCCCATGCCTCAGAGGTCTCAGATAGAAATGAGGAAGTGACTGGGAACTGGACAAAAGGGCACCCTTGTTAGGCCATAGCAAACAGCATGGATGCATTCGACCCATGCCCTTGAACTTTGAGGAAGGTGAAGCTAAGACTGATGACCTAGTGTACCTAGTGGGAGAAATTTCTAAGCAGCAAAGTCTTAAGGAAGTGGCATAGCTACTTTCAACAGTTTATAATCAGCGGTGGCAGGAATGGAATGACCTCACAGTAAAATTTATATTTAAAAGGGAAGCATCTGGATTAGGAAAATTCATAGCCTAGCCATATGGTACAAAAAGAGCATTGCAGGAGAGGAATCTGAGTGTGCTGCATAACAAGCTCTTGGTAAAGAGATTGGCATGACTAGAAGGGGGCCAGATACTAATTGACAATAGAAAAAAGAATCTGTGAAGTCATTTCAGAAATTTCCCTAGAGGCCTAGGAGGACCCCTAGGTGGTTGGGAGAGGACTGTGGCACTGCTACCCTGTGTTACTGCAGTATGCTGCTCCCCACATCACAGCCCCTTCAACTGCTGCTACTCAGATGGCTCCAAGTACTGCTCAGGCTGCTGCTCTGGAGGGGGAAGTGGTAAGTCTTGGAGGCTTTCAGGTGGTGTTAAGTCTGCAGGTTCTCAGAATGCAGTAGCCATGGAGGTTTGGCATCTTCCACTCAGATTTCAGAAAAAACATCAGAAATCCTAAGTGCTCAGGCACAAATCTGCTGTAGAGAAGAAGCCACAGCAAAGAGCCTCTACTGGGGCAGTGCTGCAGGAGCAAGATTCCTGGGATTGGAAAGCCACCGGCAGTTAGCAGCTTCTGCCTGGACTAACCACAGTGTTAAACTCCAACCCATGAGAGCGTGCTATGCTGAGGCCTTGGGAACCCATCTATCTCACCACAGAATGCAGGACATAGAGTCAAAGGGGACTATCAAAGCTTTGAATTTAATGTTTTTCATGCTGGGCTTTAGACTTGTATGGGACTTGTTATCCCTTACTTTTGGCTGCTTTCTACCTTTTATAATGAAACTGTTTGCTCAATGCTGGTACAAACACAGCCCTTTTATCTTGGAAGTAAACAAGCTTGATTTTACAGGCTTGCACCTAGAAGGAACTTGCCTTGAGTTTCATCTGACTTTGGACTTTTGAACTTTTTTTTTTTTACTTTTATTTATTTATTTATTTATTATTGTTAAATCATAGCTGTGTACATTAGTGCAATCACCTGTACCCATTCTAAGATGGACTTTTGAACTTTTGAGTTGATACTGGAGAAAGTGATGACTTTGGGAGACTATCAGGAAATAGCGATTGTATTTTGTAGGTAAGAAAAACATGAGATTTGGGGGTCCAATGGTATTTAGACCAGGAGGGTAGATACCTCAAGAATAGATTTTCCTCCTAAGAGACTGAGTTCCATCTCTGTTAGTTCCCTTAAGAGCTGGTAGTTTAAAAGATTATAGTGTCTTCTCCCTCTGTTTCTTATTTCTTCTCTCAACATGTGATCTCTGCACATGCCAACTCCTCTAAGCCTTCTGCCATTAGTGGAAGCACCCTGAAGCTCTCACCAGGAGATGCTGGTGCCATGCTTCTTGCAGCCTATAAAATTATAAGACTAATAATTTCTTTTGTATAAATTACTTTGACTCAGGTATTCATTTAAAATAAAACAAATGGGCTAACACAGGTGGGTCCCTTTGATGTGATGCAGGTGTTTTCTGCAGGGTGATCTCATTTGCAGTCAAGATGCAGCATCCAGAGATTGGTGGACTGAAAGATTGCCATTAGTGAGTCAAACTTCTCATGGATAACAGCACTCAAAAGTGAAAGTGAGACTCTTTGATAGGAATTGTCACTGGGAGCCTCCCAGCCTTGGTACTTTTCACTATATCAAAAATGTTTGTTATTTGCACATTTGCTTCACCTTGCATGCATTTTCTTCCCCACAGGAGGCTGATTCTAAACAACTGTATCATTTGAACCCCTTTTTATTCATTTTCTGATTTATTTCAGTAAAAGGAAAGAAGTTCTAAGAGATCAGAAGGTGGGAAGAAAAAGGATTTGGTATATTTTCCCCGACTCTTGCCTAGCTTTAGCATATGCGGCCCCCTGTGAGCAGCATCTAGAGGCAAATCTTCTTTCATGTCTCTGGGTCCCTGTGGGATTCAGAAACTATATTTATTCCCACTACCTATCAGCTTTGAGGTGAAGAAATGGTTTTCTGGTGTTCATCACTAGGAATCAACATCTGCTGCTCATCCCATAACCCTCCTCATTCTTCTGTATTTAGACCTTCATTAAAGTCTCTGTTTACTGCCAGCACCCTGACTGATGCAGTGACTAAACGGTGTTAACTCTGCATTCTATTTTATTTTGAAGAGTATGGGGGCTTTCTGAAGTTTTAAGCAAAACAATTTAGTCTGACCAAAAATGTGATCTTTTAGAAGAGAACATATTTCCAGGTGTTATAAAGATGTAAAGCGTTAACGTTTACAACATCATGCTGTGCATTACATCCATTTTATGGATTATTGCAGTCTTCTTAACAAGTTAGGAAACTTCTGTAGAATCACACACCTGCTAAATGATAGTTATAGTGTTGAAAACTGGATCTACCTGGATCAGTAGTCTATGGTCTTTTACATGAGCAGGTCACTTATAATTCACACAATTATTCTTCTTATTTTTCTCATTTGAAATCTTCCTTCTTGGGTTCACTTTTCATAATCATCTACTCCTAAATGTTTCACTGTCACCTCAAGATCAAATCCATCTCTCTCTCTCATCCTTTCCCTCTTCCCCAATGTCCCAACCCAAAAAGTTTTATAGAGACTCATTTGCCTATTCCATGATCTCAGAGGCTCGGACATTTCTGTTTGTTCTCACATTAGTTTGTTGTCAAGGTCTCAGATTATAAATATAACAAATCAAGTGAAGCCTTCAGACATGGCTCCTGTCCAAAATGAACTAAACTTCACTTTCCTAATTCTTATTTATATTTTCTCTTTATATGATTAATTATAATCATAAAATAGACTGTAACTCAAAATAGACCATAGACTATAGATATAAATGCTAAAGCATACAATCTTTAGTGGAAAAAAAATTCATAGGAAATATTTTTACAGCCTTGATTTAGAAAAGGTATCTTGTGAACCAAAAGATATTAACCATAAAAGAAACAAATGATACATCAGACTTCTATAAGCTAAAATCTTTGGTCTTTAAAATACATGGTTAAGAAGCTTCAAAGGCAAGCTACTGACCCTTAGAAAGACATATTTGTATATGACAGAGGATTCATATTCAGGATATATGGACAAAATCTATAAATATTAAAAATATAAAATTTTCAATAAAATAAATGGCCAAAAAAGTTGAATAGGCTTTTCTCAAAAGAAGGTAAAAAGCAAATAAGAGCACAATAATATCATCTGTGTTTTAAATCCTCAGATAAATACAAATGAAAAAGGTATGAGATATTAGTTTCTATGCATTAAGTCTAAAATTAAAAAGATTGACAATATCAAGTTAGGGCAAAAAATGTGAAACTCTCATGTTTTTCTGGTTAGAGTACAAATTGTACATTTTGAAAAATAATTTGACATTTTCTTATGATGTTAAATATGATCCAACACTATGACCTAGCACTTACACTTCTATTTATTCAACAGAAATGGACACAATGTTCTTAGAATTAAGTTTGTGAACTCATCCCGGAAAAAGTGCTAAATTCCTCGTTGCTGACTATCCCTATGGTTACCTTTGAAATATACTCTTTGAGAAGCTGTCAATTGACACCAGTGCCTAGTCCATTCTTCAAAGCCATTTTGGAACTCTTTCTTGATTGGCCATCAAAGCTGTCATTGTATTAACTTTGATGTCCTGAATGTCATCAAAATCTCTTTGTTTCAACATTTCCTTTATCTTCAGGTAAATAAAAAAGTCATTAGGGGCCAGATCAGGTGAGTAGGGATGGTGTTCTAATACAGTTGTTTGTTTACTGGCTAAAAACTCCCTTATAGACAGTGCCATGTGAGCAGATGCCTTGTCATGATGCAAAAACTATGAGTTGTGGCCAAGATTTTCAGTTAAAACTTTCTTAACATCTCTATCGATATTTACTTGGTCTTATATGTTTCAGTCAGCCAATGATTTCAACATACAATTTGATGAATTTTTGAAATGTCTTCATCAGTTTTGCTTTTTACTGACTGCCTTGACCTCTTTTCATCAATGACCCTTCTCTACCCTCAGAAAAATGTTTAATCCATTTGTACACTGCCATTTTTTACATGGCATTATTCCCATAAACTTGGAATAACATCTAGCTAACTGAACTTTCACTCTTGTCAAGTTTAAGAAGAAATACAATGTTTATTTGTTGCTCTATTTTAAGTTCCAACCCCAAAGCACACAACAACAATAATGAGTGCCACTCAGTAAGATACTATCACACGCAGACATGAACACAGTTGTGAGACACTGATATACCAAGGGTATGAAACCTTACTGAATTGTTTTTACAGTTCTGCCGGTGCAAGTGCATGGTGGCAAGTTTATGAACTTAACCATCAGACTTCATATTTTCATAAGAAGATAGAATATTCTTGGGGCAGCACCTGTGGCTCGGTGGGCAGGGCTCCGGCCCCATATACTGAGGGGGGTGGGTTCAAACCCACCCCCTGGCCAAACTGCAATAAAAAAATAGCTGGGCATTGTGGCAGGCACCTAAAGTCTCAGCTACTCAGGAGGCTGAGGCAAAGGAATCACCTAAGCCCAGGAGTTGGAGGTTTCTGAGAGCTGTTATGCCATGACACTCTACTATGGGTGATAAAGTGAAACTCTGTTTCAAGAAGAAGGAGAAGGAGAAGGAGAAGGAGAAGGAGAAGGAGAAGGAGAAGGAGAAGGAGAAGGAGAAGGAGAAGGAGAAGGAGAAGGAGAAGGAGAAGGAGAAGGAGAAGGAGAAGGAGAGGGAAGGAGTGAGGAAGAAAGAAAAAAAAAGTAGCTAGGCATGGTGGTCCCCATGTGTAGTCCCAGCTACTTGGGAGGCTGAGGCAAGAGGATCATTTGAGCCCAGGAGTTCAAGACTGCAGTGACTTATGAAGGCGCCACTGCACTCTAACCTGGGCAACAGAGTGAGGCCTTATCTCAAAAAAGGGGGGAAAAAGTAATGAATCATGTCCTGTGAGGACAGAGGCTGTTTCTGTCTTTGTGCAGGTTGTAGTCCCAGCTCCTGGCACACAGTACATGCTCCGTTAATGAATATATTCTAAATACAAATTTACCGGTGGCCCCTGTGGCTCAGTGAGTAGGGCGCCAGCCCCATATACGAAGGGTGGCCGGTTCAAACCCAGCCCCGGCTGAACTGCAACAAAAAAATAGCCGGGCGTTGAGGCGGGTGGCTGTAGTCCCAGCTTCTCGGGAGCCCGAGGCAGGAGAATCACAGAAGCCCAAGAGCTAGAGGTTGCTGTGAGTCCTGTGACATCATGGCACTCTACCGAGGGCGGTAAAGTGAGACTGTCTCTACAAAAAACAACAACAAAAAATTTATGATTGGTCTCAGGCCCTGGAGCTCAGTGCTTAGGGTGCCAGCCACATATACCTGGGCTGGCGGGTTCAAACTCGGCTTGGATCTGCTAAACAACAATGACAATTACAAAAATAAAATAGCTGGGTGTTGTGGTGGGCGCCTGTAGTCCCAGCTACTTGGGAGACTGAGGCAAGAGAATCATTTAAGCCCAAGAGTTTGATGTTCCTGTGAGCTGCGATGCCATGGTACTCTACCAAGGGCAACATAGTAAGACTCTGTCTCGAAAAACAATCTATGATTACTGCAATTTACTCCATACCTTGTCAATTATGTTCATGTCTAGAATACATAACATAACAGAGATGCTGATAAGTTAAGGAAAGGGCCATGCAAAGTAGTCAGGATACTGGGGGCTCAGAAACTCCCAAGAGGGCAAATACTGGCTCCAGTAAACACCAAGTGAGCACTGACTTGGTGCATGATTCTGCTAAAGAAATAACTTTGTGAACAACAGGGCTAGAAGGGATTGCTTCACTCAATGGTGAGCTCTCTGTTCATGGAAAGAATCAAGAATTCTTCATGGGCTGGGTTCTTTGAGCTCTGAGTAAAGGTCTGGACTAGGTGATGTTTAAGGTTCTTTTCATTTCTTTCTTTCTTTTTTTTGAGACAGAGCCTCAAGCTGTTGCCCTGGGTAGAGTGCCATGGCTTCACAGCTCACAGCAACCTTCAACTCCTGGGCTCAAGCGATTCTCCTGCTTCTCCCTCCCAAGTAGTTGGGACTACAGGCCCTTGCCACAATGTCCGGCTATTTTTTGGTTGCAGCCGTCATTGTTGCTTGCTGGGCCCGGGCTGGATTTGAACCTGCCAGTTCAGGTATATGTGGCTGGCGCCTTAGCTGCTTGAGCCACAGGAACCAAGCCAAAGTTCTTTTCATTGCTAATAGTCTACAGTTCCACAGCAGGGATTGAGTTTTGGGGGAAAGATAGGACAAGGGGTGCACAAGGAGGAGCCAGGAGGGGGAAGGGTGAAATTTCAGGGGAGAACAGCTTGGGCAAGAGAGAAGAGCAGAGCAGAGGGCTGCTGACGGTGCAGAGGTTTAGAAGGGGGAGATCTTGAGTGAAGTTTACACTCTCATCCCTCTGATTTCTTAGATTCTCTTCCTGGTGCCTATACACACACACCCCACTGTCATTACTGAACTCTGTGTCCATGCATCTAAGGTGACTACTCCCTTCTCATCTCCTGCACCCACCAGACAGGCTCTGGACAGTGGAGCCGGCTCCCACCTCCCCAGATCTCTTTTTTGCCCTCCTCTCTGGAAGCCCAGAAATGCCTCTTTCTCCTCTACCCCTTTTAGGGTTTCCCAGAGCTCTGTCCTCAGTCTGTTTCATTTCCCATGGGGCTTCAATTTCTCTGACTCTCACATCTGTACCTTCAGCCTTGACTGTAACTCAGAGGTCTAGACCTGCAGAGAGCCCAAACAGCCATAAGGTCTTGGCAGACTGGGATGTCACAAAACCCCAATGTTTGTATGTGTATCTCTTTGCTAAGTCTTCATGGTTGGCAAGGGCCAGCAGGTGCCACAATTTCAGAGAATGATACAGAATATCCATTTGTGTTGGGCCCCTGCAGAATTCACCAATATCAAAAGAGCAGTCACACTGGATACAATGGCTCACGCCTGTAATCCCAGCACTTTGGGAGGCCAAGGCAGGAGGATCATTTGAGGCCAGGAATTTGGAGACCAGCCAGAGCAACATAGCAAGACACCGTCTCTACGAAAATATAGAAAAATTAGACAAATGAGTGGTGTACACATATAGTCCCAGCTACTTGGGAAGCTGAGGCAGAAGGATTGGTTGAGCCCTGGAGTTCAAGGCTTCAGTGAGCTATGATTATGCCGCTGCACTCCAGCCTGGGTAACAGAGTGAGACCCTGTCTCTCTTAAAGAAAAAAAAAAGGAGGGGGGCTCGGCACCTGTAGCTCAGCGGTTAGGGTGCCAGCCACATACACCAGGGCTGGCAGGTTTGAACCTGGCCCGGGGCCTGCTAAACACAATGACAACTACAACAACCAAAAAATAGCCAGGCATTGTGGTGGGCGCCTGTATTCCCAGCTTCTTTGGAGGCTGAGGCAAGAGAATCTCTTATGCCCAAGAGTTTGAGGTTGCTGTGAGCTATGACGCCACAGCACTCTGTCAAGGGTGTAGTGAGACTCTGTCTCAAAAAAAAAAGGCTGTCAAAGCCCCTCTCTCTCTACAATTCTTCCTCCTTCCCCCCTCCCCCCACAATAATCACCTTGGTTTTGATTTTCATATCTGCTAAGTCACTACCTCATTTTTGTTCACCCAAACACCTCCTCCTGCGAAAGGGAGGGAAAAGAAGAAAGCACGGAAGTAGACAGAAAGTTTCTTCCCATCAAGGACATATAAATACAGAAAGCAACTTGAGATAATTTCTCTCCCTTGACCCACATCGATATTGGTATTTCCATGAATGTATTTATGTGCATGTGTGCACAGATAATTATATACATATTATTGGCTGTATTTGTAAATGTCCAAGTATATATTTGTGGATATTTATCTACTATTTGTTTGTGTGTCCCATTGTGTGTGTTTTAGAGAAATTTTAGGTCCACAGCAAAGTTGAGCAGAAAGTACAGAGAATTCCTGTACACTCCCTTGTCCTCATTATTGACATCCTGTTCCAAGGAGCAGAGCATTTGTTACAATCCCTGAGCCCCCATGGACACATCCTCATCACCTAGAGTCCACAGTTCTTATTAGGGCTCACTCTTGGTGCTATACGGCCTGTGGGTTTGGACAAATGTACAGTGACGTGTCTCCATTATAGGATCACACGGAGCAGTCCCGCTGCCCCCAGAATCCCCTGGGCTCTGCCCGTTCCTCCCTCTTCCCAACAAACCCTGTCAACCACTGACCTTTCACTCCCTCCATAGTCCCACTTTCCCCAGAATGTCACATGCTTAGAGTCACATAGTGTGTGGCCCTTTCAGACTGCCTTTCTCTCACTAACATTCATTTCAGTCTCCTCCTGGTCTTTCTCTGGCTTGACAGATGGAATAATATTCCATCATTTGGATGCACCAAATGATGTTTATCCAGTTTATCCATTCTCTTACCTTGGGGACTTGAAACTCAACCTGTCCAAGATGAAACTCATCCTCCTCACCCAACCTGGCCCCTCATCTCCTGTCCTCATCTCAGTACATGGCACCGCCATCCACCCAGTTGCGAAATGTAGAGATCTGGGCATCTTCCAAGGCACCTCCCTCCCTCTCCTCAGTGTCTGTTCTCACCCCTCAGCAAGCCCTGTAAATTCCGACTCCCCATACACTCTGTACCTGGGATTTCTCCCCAGCTCCAACGCCACACCTTGGCATTGACCTTAGTGGAGCTTCTCGGGTCCACCTGGAACCAGCTGAATCGGCTTGGAAACACTGTGCTGCCTAGGGCTGCCCTGAAGCTCATAGGCAGGCACTAGTCTTTCTGAACCAAGTTTTCAGCCTTGGTTTCATCACCCACATGTGTGCATGGTTTTCAAGGGGACAGTGATTCAGCCCACGGTGGGATATTTGGAAAAATCTGGGGATATTTTAGGTTGGCACTACTGGAGGGGGCTGCTAATAGCATTTAGTAGGTAAAGGTTCAAGGATGCTGTTAAGCTTCCAAATATCCCCCAAATCACAATGCTGTGATTGAGAAACCCTGTCTTGCTGTTACTCAAAGTATGACCCATAGACTTGTGCTGGTCCCAAACTGCTGAGTGTCCATGCAGCTGAGAGAATGGAGAAAATAAACATTCAGAAACTTTTTTATTTTATTTTATTTTTTACTTTTTTTTGTTCTTTTTTTTATTGTTAAATCATAGCTGTGTACATTAGTGCAATCGCCTGTACCCTTTCTAACATGCACCATAGATGTGGCCTCACCCATTACCCTCCCTTCAACAAAACCTCCCCCCTCCCTTCCCCTTCCTTGGTCCTTTCCCCATAGTCTTGTGGTATAGTTGGGTTATAGCCTTCATGTGAAAGCTGTAATTTAGCTTCATAGTAGAGCTGAGTACATTGGATACTTTTTCTTCCATTCCTGAGATACTTTGCTAAGAAGAATATGTTTCAGCT
>CAUYPK010088382.1:0-22381 GCA_963574355.1 Loris lydekkerianus | reverse complement strand
CTGGTCCTGCCACATGACCCACTCCAGAAGACAGTTTCTGATTGGAAGCTGATGACTCAAGGTGGAAAACCAGCAACTCACTGTGACTCATCAGTTTTGAACAAAATGGCTGACAAAATGGCTGAACCCTTAAGATGGCGTCGGTCTGGTTCTCTCTTTCCCCCCCTACTTGTAAATTGAAGGGTCCAATCATGGGCCCTACCCTGACATCTGCGTCTCCATCATTTCTAGTTTTGCTAAGGGCCGGTATTGGCCTTTAAGAACTAACAATTGTACAGCTTTTGAACAAAATGGCTGAACCCTTAAGATGGCGTTGGTCTGATTCTCTCAATAACCTTTAAAAGAATTTGACTTAGTCTTCCAATTTTAGAAACAGGGACATCAGTGACAGACCAGGGAAAATGGCAACAAGAATTAAGAGAAAAGAATTCTCAGAATTCTGTCTTTCAAGCTTGTTCTTTAATCACAGGCAAGTCACTTAGCCTCTCTGCATTTAGTTCTCATCTAGAAAATATGATCTTTAAAATTTCCAGGGAAGTGCCTGTGGCTCAATGAGTAGGGCGCTGGCCCCTTATACCAAGGGTGACAGGTTTGAACCCGGCCCCAGCCAAACTGCAACAAAAAAATAGCCAGGCATTGTAGCGGGTGCCTGTAGTCCCAGCTACTCGGGAGGCTGAGGCAAGAGAATCGCCTAAGCCCAAAAGCTGGAGGTTGCTGTGAGCTGTGATGCCACAGCACTCTCCTGAGGGCAATAAAGTGAGACTCTGTCTCTAAAAAAAATAAATAAATACAATTTCCAGCTCCAACTTGTGAGGCTGAGGCAAGAGAATCACTGAAGCCCAAGAGTTTGAGGTTGCTGTGAGCTGTGACACCATAGCACTCTACCAAGGGTGACAAAGTGAAACTCTGTCTATATTTTAGTTTAAATATAAACTCTGTTTATATTTTAGTTTTAATATAAACTCTGTTTATATTTTAAACTTTGTATATATATTAGATCAAGGATGACGCTTACCCTTAACTCTCTGAGGTTAAGTAAATACTCCATTAAATAGACGGATAGAATAGCTACTTCTAAGCCATTTACTGAGTTCAATCACTTTAATTTCATTTATCCATCATAGCTAATTGAATGACAACTTCCTGAAAGTAAACAAGCAAGAGCACTTTAAACTCCTTGTCTTGAAGAAAGGCTAATAATAGGCGGGATTGGTGAGCTGAATAGGAGTCACTAACTCAGACACTTCAGAGGCTGAGGCCAGTGGACTGAACAGGTGAAACTGCTTTATGTGACACCGTAGTGGTAGGTCAGTGACAATAGAAAACGCACATGCCTTGCCTAATAAAAAATGGTTTTTAAAGCACTAATCTGGCCAAACAAAACACCTCTTTTGGAAGGCCATCAAGGACTTTGTTGTTTTTAGACACAGGGTTTCACACAACCATTTACTCAGTAAATGGCTTAGAAGTAGCTATTCTATCCGTCTATTTAATGGAGTATTTACTTAACCTCAAAGAGTTAAGGGTAAGTGTCATCCTTAATCTAATACTTTTTTTTTTTTGAGACAGAGTTTCACTTTGTCGCCTTTGGTAGAGTGCTATGGCATCACAGCTCACAGCAATTCTTGTTTTTAGACACAGGGTTTCACTCTGTTCCAGGCTGGATGGAGTACAGTGGCACAATTATAGCTCACTGCAGCCTCAAACTCCTAGACTGAAGGGATCCTCTTGGCTCAGCCTCCTGACTACAGGCACGCACCAGCAACCATCCTGCCCAGCTAATTAAAAGAAATTTTCTTTGTAAAGACAAGGTCTTGCTGTGCTGGTCTCAAACTCCTGGGCTCAAGGGACTCTCTCAGCTCAGCCTCCCAAAGTGCCAGAATTATAAGCATGAGCCACTGCATCCCGCCCTTATATTCTTTTTCAAATAAGCAACTTGTGTGTGTGTGTGGGGGGGGCGGGGGGGTTGTAGGAAATATAGGTAAACATCTTTCTTTATAGTATCTGCAGTACTTCAAAAGTATTCTAACTATCCAGGAACAAGGCTGACTTAAAGAGAACATTTTAAAATCAAAAGGACTCTCCTAATTGGAATATGTAAATAAGAAAATTTTAAAACTGTAAATTTACAACTACTTTTAATTCAACAAATAAAAATTGAGCACTTACTACATGCTAAGGCAATTGTCAGTATCCTTTAAGAGTGACAATTGGTATACTATTTTTGTATAGCTATGTAAACTTATTTTACAACTAGCATAATTCTCTACTTAAAAAAAAACAAAACACTTTTCAGTCTGAGAGGCAGAGGTGGGAGGATCTTTTGAGATCAGGAGTTGGAGACTAGCCTGAGAAAGAGTGAGACTCTATCTCTACTAAAAATAGAAAAGGTAGCTGGGCATTGTGGTGGGCACACACAGTCCCTGCTACTTGGGAAGCTGAGGCAGGCAGATTGCTTGAACTCGGAAATTTGAGGTTCCTGTGAACTAGGCTGAGGCCATGGCACTCTAACCAGGGTGACAGAATAAGTTTGTCTCAAACAAACAAACAATCCCCCACACACACTTTACAAATGCAAAGATTATCCATGTATCTAATCTATAAATCCTTTGTTTTACCTGGGAGTAAATGCTTAAATTAATCAAAAAATTATGGGCATGGTGCCTGTGGCTCCAGCAGGTAGGGTGCCAGCCATATACACCTGAGCTGGCAGATTCGAATCCAGCCCGGATCCACCAAACAATGACAGCTGCAACTAAAAGATAGCGGGGCATTGTGGTGGGCGCCTGTAGTCCCAGCTACTTGGGAGGTGGAGGCAGGAGAATCGCTTGAGCCCAGGAGTTGGAGGTTGCTGTGAGCTGTGATGCCGTAGCACTCTACCCAGGGCAACAGCTTGAGACTCTGTCTCAAAAAAAAGAAAATTACGATAGCTTTAAAACAGAAACCACCAGCAGGCACCACTCTGATTGATGCTTTTCAGCTCTAGTGCTTTAGACTTGAGAGAAAATTTCCATGATGTTCACACTTCCAGAGGGAGTTTTAACTGTTATTCAGAGCAGCAAAGTTATAAAAGAACCATTTGTGAATTAGATAGAATAATGATTAGCCAAATTTTCTGGTACTTTTTCAAGCATTTTCCATTTGCAACTAAAGCATGTAGTTATTGCCAGAGATTCTACTCTTAGGTATATACCCCAAAGAAGTGAAGTTATGTCCACCCAAAAACTTACATGCAAATGTCCATAGCAGCATTATTTACAATAGACAGAAAGTAGAAATAACCCAAATACCCATAAACTCATGAAAATGTAAACAAAATGTGGTATTTCCATATAATTTGCCATAAAAAGGATTTAAGTACTGATACCAGCATAGATGAACCTTGAAAACATCATGCTAAATGAAAGAAGCCAGACCCAGAAAAGCCACATTATTTGATTCCACTTATATGAAATGTACAGAATAGACAAATCTGTACAGACAAAAAGTAGATTAGTGTTTGTCACAGGCTGGGGGGGGAGGATGGGAAGTGCTAATGACTAATGGATGTAAGGTTTGAGGGGTGATGAGAATACTCTGTAAAGTGATGACTGCACAACTCTGACTATATTAAAAACACTGAACTGTAAGTTTTGAAAGGGTGAACTATGGCATGTAAATTATATAAAATACACAGGTATTACAACCTATTTATATTGAATTTCTGAAAGATTTCATATTCTGCTAAAAGGTAATAGGACCCAGTATGGGTGTGTATATATACAGGGTGGCCATAAAGTCCATATGCAATTTTATTTTATTTTTTGTGTGTTTTTATTTATTTATTTATTTATTTATTTATTTTGAGACAGAGTCTGACCACGTCACCCTTGGTAGAGTGCAGTGGCGTCACAGCTCACAGCAACCTTCAATTCTTGGGCTTAAGTGATTCTCTTGTCTCAGCCTCCCAAGTAGCTGGAACTATAGGTACCCACCACAATGCCTGGCTATTTTTTTGTTGCAGTTATCATTGTTGTTTAGCTGGCCCAGGCTGGGTTCAAACCCACCAGCCTCAGTGCATGTGGCTGGTGCCGTAACCACTGTGCTACAGGCGCTGAGGCCCATATACGATTTTAAACTGTACACAAAGTACAGCCACCCTGTATGTATACAAATCATACTGAAAATTATTTTTGACCAGAAACTTTGTTTTAAAATATCATTCTCACTATAGTTGAACCACCCTGAAAATTATCTTTTAACCAAAAACTTTGTTTCAAAATATCACTCTTCCCATAGTTATAAAACAAAATACAAAAGAAAATAATTTTTTAAATGTAAATATATTTAAAAAATTAAAACACCTAAGAAATGCAATCTATACATATGAAAAAGTAAAATATTTATATGCATTACAAGTAGTAGCAACATTATCCATAAGCAGCAGTTAATTTTCCCCATATTTTGGTTTAACACCATCGTGTAGTGATAGTTTATTCTCTTTAGGGAAATTGCATTAAGATACATATAGCATATTATGAGTAAGTTATAGAAGACTGTATAATTGGAAAATTAATTCCAAGTAACAGTATTTCCTCTAAAAACACATTTATTATTAAACAAATTATTTTAAACCAGGAGACAACAAAATGAGCCTATAAGTTATTAAGTCTAAGATATATAGTTAACTTGCATAAAATTACATTTTTTTAATTTTAAAAATGGTCTATTTCTAAAATATGAGTAATTCGGGCAACTGGGATTTCCACAGGAGATAAATTGCCAATAATTTTGTTTTGATGAAGAAAAGGTCTGCCTCAAGAACCTTACAACTATGTTATTAAGAAATGCTATAGCATACTTGAAAAATCAAAGTGGTGAAACATACGCATCAGAATATTCTTTTACTGGTACCAGCCCTATAGTAGCATTTCAGATGATATAAATAGAAAAACTACATTTTCAAATTACTTGGGTTTTTATCCTCTCTAGAAATAACTACATGTGTAGTTAACAATTTTAATTTCCATTACAAATGGGAATCTTTCATACTGATCATCTAAAGATATAAGAAATAAAGTACTTGGATAGTCTAGTACTTTATTAGAAATACATCTGCTGACTTCACAAAAACAACTTTTACATATAAGCAAAATACTAAAAATTTCTGATTTTAGAGGAATGAAATAAAATACAGTGAGTGACTTTCTCTTCATCTCTAACTGTAAAAATCCTTTTGCCTATTTGACCCGTCTCTATTCATGCAATTTAATAAACCCTCAAAAGAATTTACACATCTTTATACAGAATTCACATCTACATCAGTAAACTGCCAGTCCTTTTATATTTTCAGTGCCTTATCAAAATATGAGTAACAAAGTTCTTCATTCTATGAGGCAGGAAGATGTTTCCTAAGTACTTCTTTGGATGATGAGGATATCGTATCTGGGAAGGACACCTCAAATTCTATTAGAAGGTCACCGCGTTGGTCAGGATTTTTTGGAAACGGCAGCCCATATCCAATAATTCTTCTCCTCATTCCAGGTTTCACAATATCATTTATTGACATAGGTATGTTTCTTCCGTCTATTGTTGGTACATTAACTGAACAGCCACACAATGCCTAAAATGGACCAAATACAATAAAATTAACACACTCCAAAACTTAAAAAATCTAAGCATAAATAATATTACTAGATGGTAAAGGATCCTACCACTAAGGTAAAATTTTAAATTCTAAAAAAACAATAATAGTTACAAAATTTCTTTCCCATTAGAAAATTCCTTTTAGGACATGAATAATCAGATACATTATTATGCAAAGGAAGAGACAGAGAAGGAAAGGGAAAATAAGGGGAAAGTAAAGGAAGTCTGCCCCATTGCCTTGGAATGAAATGGAAACTTTGAAGCTGTTGTTAACATTCAAGATGTAGGAATTGGAATGGGAGAAGAGGGAGAAACCCAGGACTGGAAAGAACAGGATAGGAACAACTATCTTCTTCAGAAAAGAGGACAAGAAATACAGTGTTTTAGTCAATAAATGATATTGAGTGTCTCCTGTATGCCACACATTTCTGCTGGATGCTGAGCTTTAAAGGGAGCACAAACACAGACTTCCCCTCAAGGTATGCACAAGGAACTCAGCAATTATAATGCAGTATAGCGCTGGCACAGAGGTGTTTGTGAGAGAAGGGCACCCAACTTAACCCCTTAGCTTCTCAGAGTATAGCATACGGGGCCAAGCCAGACCAGTAGCAGGATTAGGACAGGGTTAGGAGCAACAATGCTCCACAGATGGAGCTCAAACAATGACACAGAATTATGCAAGACAACAGCAGGGCCAACTCAGGGAAATACATATACATTTAGGAGCAGAAATCAGACTTAAAATGATCTTTTATGCTAAAGAGTTTGGGCTTTACAACTCTAGAGGATACGTACAGCCATTTAAGAATTTTAAACAGAACTGACAACAGCGTATTTGCAGCATTACAATCCAACTTGAGAAACAGTAAAAATAAGAGTCAAATAAGTGTAATAAAGTAGTACCATTATAATTTATAAATTTATAAAAATTTATAATACATTTTAAATCACTGCTTTTTAATACTTTTTAAATACAACTATCCCAAATTAACAACTTTAGAACAAATCTTATACATGGACTAAAGTGATGAGATTATCAGTGCAGATCTGATAAACTACGTTTGTAAAAGCAGTCTTAGAGTACACAATCTAGTTAAATTATTAGTATAAGTAACTAAATTTAGAAAATATAATCTTGTCCATAATTGAGGTACAGTAGCTGTACTACATCAGAGGGTTGTTTTGGGATTTTTTTTTTTTTGAGATAAGAGTCTCACTATGTGGCCCTAGGTAGAGTGCTGTGGGATCTCAGCTCACAGCAACCTCCAACTCTTGGGCTTAAGTGATTCTCTTGCCTCAGCCTCCCATGTTGCTGGGACTACAGGTACCCACGACAACGCCTGGCTATTTTTTGTTGTTGTTGCAGTTGTTGTTTAGCTGGCCCAGGCTGGATTCGAACCCACCAGCCTCAGTGTGTGTGGCTGGCACCATAACCACTGTGCTACGGGTGCCAAGCCATTTTGAGAATTTTTTAAATGTGTAATAAAGTTGAATAAATAGTAGCTATTATTTAGATACATTCCCTAAAATCAACTGCATGATTCTATTTGGTCTTAGAATCTAGGTCCTACTAACTTACCTCTCGTAAACTAATTTTAGCAGTATAAATTATATTTGATCCATCCCTTTTAAATTTGGGGTGATCTTTGTCTTTAATGATAAAAACAATGTCTGCTGGAATACTATTTGGGGTTTCATCTCCTTCCCTTGGAAAAGTAATTTTTGTGCCTTCTTTCCATCCTTTTTTAATCTCAATGGTAAGTATTTTGTCCTCAGATCTATAGCTCCTTCCATCAGAGTTTAGCCTTTTTCGAGAGATCTTCATTCGTTTGGTACAACCATTATATATCTCTTCAAGTGACACTCTAAGTTCATGAATAACTGGAGGGTCTTGTTTGAGTCGGGATGGCCCCACAGAATTTCTGTCTCTTGGATATCCATTCATGCTGAATCCAAAGGCACTAAAAGGATCTCCATCTATTTCCATTTCTTCAGTATCTCTGCCACCACCCATCCGTCTTCCAAAAAAGATTTCGAAGGGGTTGGACCCTCCAAAAAATGCTGCAAATGTGGCATGAGGATCACCATGGAAGGTATACCGGAAGGTGCCCCCTTGTCCATCAGTGCCTCCTGCTCCTCCCTTCAACCCTAATGAAGAGATAAGCATGATTAGAAAAAAGTTCACAACTCTCCAAAGTTAAGCTTTCAAAAATTCTATTGGTAATAAGTTTTGGCCTACTCATGCTATAATTTATTAATATTAGCCAGAAATGCCATTATAACTAAATATAGAACAGCTCTATAACTTTTAATTATGTCATCTAAGTTAAATTTTTAGCTTTCAAACTTCTTTCTCCAAATCCCCACTTTTAATAATTTATTCCTGAATCTGTGTTTCATGGATAAATGAGGAAAAAATAAAACAGAACTGGGAACTCTTTTTTTTTAGAGATACTTTATTGCCCTTGGTAGAGTGCCGTGTTGTCACAGCTCACAGCAACCTCCAACTCCTGGGCTTAGGGGATTCTCTTGCCTCAGCCTCCCAAGTAGCTGGGACTACAGGTGCCCACCATGACGTCCAGCTATTATTTTGTTGCAGTTTGGCCAAGGCTGAGTTTGAACCCGCCACCCTCAGTATATGGGGCCAGCACCCTACTCACTGAGCCACAGGTGCCACCCAAAACTGGGTTCTCTTTATCTCATAAACTACTGGTTTGCCACACTAAAAATAAATGATGTTAGTTAAAAAGGTCTTTAGTCATCAATGCAAAATGCAGAATCATTCTAAATCTTTAAGCACCATTATAATCAATAAGTACAAACAATTTAAAAAATGCTATATTCATAGTACTTGCCTTTATTTCAGGTCATCTTTTACTATTTAAGAATTAAAGTAAAACTCTGTGGCAGAGAGGGGAAAAATTCTAATTACGAGTATACCCTATGAAAAATGTTTTTTTTTTAAGACACTAAAATTGTTGTTCCTGTCCTAGATATCAAATTGTTCATCAAGGAATACCATAGCATAGGATTAATTTCAAAGAATGTAAAAAGAAGACTGAAAGCAAAAGCTGAAAACCTCAACAAGGATGGCCTTTGGAATGGTTATTTCTGTCTACTGTGAACAACCCACTTCAGACAGCAGTATAGTGACCCTTTGACCCTTTGCTCAAAGGTTCAACTAATATTCAACTTATTCAAATTGAAACAGCATTTTCCACCATGTCAAAGAAAGAGTCTACTAAAAGCCACACAACAGTACAGTGATCTTTTAAGTGGTTGATAGTGATAAAGATTTCTATCGTTATAGTACTAACAGTTTCTGAGTGAGCCTTAAGACAATACATAAACAAGGAAACAAGCAATAAAACAATCTTAAAATTATAAAACCACGAAGAATTCAAGAGATTAAACAGAGAAATTCTAATATCTTTAAATGGAGAATAATGTGAGGACAGAAAATATCCTTTATTCATTTTGCACTGCTCAGGTATACAGGGCTGGACATGGTAGGCATTCATGTTTATTGAATGAACTAATTCTTAAAGTCCTCCTAAATCAAAACTAAGAAAGGTGTTCTTAGGATCAGTATAGAGAAAAAGGCAGAGGCAAAGGCAATATAAAATACAATCAAACATATACATGAATAAGAGATTTAATAATAAAAATATCACTACTTAGTTTTGTACACATCTTTTTTTTTTTTTTTGAGATGGAGACTCACTCTGTTGCCTAGGCTAGAACACTCTGGCATCAGCCTAGCTCACAGCAGCATCAGACTCCTGGGTTTAAGCAATTCTCTTGCCTCAGCCTCTCAATCAGCCAGACCTATAGGCACTCACCATGATCCTGGCCAACAGTTTTGCACATCTTATTCTACATTTGGTTTCTTCCATTAAAAGATATACATGTACTCTATATCTAACAGAGTCTCAAGTGTTTACCTTTATCCATTGATAGAAATCTGGAGAGACCAAGAGAGACCTAATAATCTGAAAATTGTCAAAATATGTATTGAATGGTATATCCAGATAGCAAGGTCATTCCATGTAGAAAATGAATGACAAGTATAAGCAGCTCATCCTAGTTTCTCTTTTATAAATTTAGTAGTACGATTATAATTCCAAATGTTTAAAAGCTAATGACAGCTTTTTTTTTTTTTAATGGTAGAATATGTATACAATTTCAAGGTCATGATCAATGTCACTTATTTAATGTTTAAAGCATTTAAATCATTTTATCCTTCATCCCACTGATTTAATAAATAATTTAAAAGAGAGTTAAATAAATTGGGTAAACTAGTATACCCAATCTAATCCTCTACAAGACAAAATGAAAATACTTTGGACTCGATGAATTCATGAAAAGAAAGAATAACATTTTAAGTTATTACATTATGGGTTTGGCTTTTCCCTAAAACCTTTTACCCTCCCTTACCCAAAATAGTAACTCAGTCAGAATTACAGAGTCCTTGAGCAAATTCACACACCAGTGATTTATTTATCAAAGGCAACAAAAAGCTTCCAATGCAGCTTTCAGGTTTTCCTACACACTGTGAACAGTCAACTGTGTAGTTCAGATAAAGCACAAAACTACTCTAATAACTAAAAAAACCTACCAAAATTCATGCAAGTAACATTTGCATTGCCTAACACATTGTAACGGCATGACATCAACTATACAGCCAATTCTTAATTATGTACATTTTGAAAGCTAATGGAAATTTTTAATATTCAGTTGGATCTTCTCTACTATCCTAAGTTTTTTCTAGACATTTTGTGTGACCGACAAATGCACTATGGAATCAACATTTGTCTGGGCTTTAGCAGAACTGCCATTATTTTAAAACCAACCAGCTAATTTGTAGTCCAAAACCTATGTGTTTGGAATTCTATCTATAACAATGACTTCCACTAGTTAGTTAAACTGACCAAAGTTTATCAACAGAAGAAACACTGGAGAAGAATTAGAACATCAAATTAAAACATGATGGCACTTTAATAACTCTTACTTTAAGGAGATTTAATATGTAAAAATATAAATTTATAGCAAGGCTTCAGAGAGTTAAAAAATGAGATCCAGGTGGCACCTGTGGCTCAAGTAAGCGGTGCCGATGGCCCAAGTAGTAGGGTGCCAGCCCCATATGCCTGGAGGGGCGAGTTCAAGCCCAGCCCCGGCCAAAAACTGCAAAAAAAAAAAAAATAATAATAAAATAAAATAATAATAATAATGAGATCCTTTAAACTAGTGGTTCTCAACTTTCCTAATGCCGCAACCCTTTAATACAGTCCCTATGGGTCGCTATCCACAGGTTGAGAACTGCTGCTTTAAACAATCTCAAAAATCCAATTTACTTATATAATTTTAGAACATAGAGTAAACAAAAGAGGTGAAGTTGATTAAATATATAAGTTAAAAAAGCAAACTAGCATAAAGATTAATATTCTAAATATAAGTTCTATCATATAAAAACTATCTTTTAGTATTTAAAGATATTGGCTAAGCTACAAGCAATAAACAAAATAAAGAAGGCATAAAAAAGAAAATATTAGGCCAGGCACAGTGGCTCACGCCTATAATCCCAGCACTCTGGGAGGCCAAGGTGGGTGAATTACTTGAACTCATGAGTTTGAGACCAGCCTGAGCAAAAGCAAGACCCTGTCCCTACTAAAAATAGAAAGACCCAGGCAACAGGATTGCTCGAGTCTGAGAGCTGGAGGTTGCTGTGAGCTATGATGCCACAGCACTCTACTCAGGGTGACAATTTGAGACTATTGAGCATGGTGTCTCATGCCTACAACCTTAGCATTCTGGGGGGCTGAGGCACTTGGATTGCCCGAGCTCGTGTGAGACAAAGAGTGACAAAGTGCGATTGTCTTAAAAAAAAAAAAAAGAAAAGAAAAAGAAAAGAAAATGTTAGAGAATCAGAATAAATAAGAATGTGTTATTAAAAATCTTTTCAAAATATTTTAACACAAACTTCAGTTGACATTCACTAAACCATTCAGAACTATACCTAAAATTTTTAGGGAGAGTGGTTCCAAATCCCAATTTTATTTTATTTATTTATTATTTATTTATTTTTGAGACAGAGCCTCAAGCTGTCGTCCTGGGTAGAGTGCTATGGCATCACAGCTCACAGGAACCTCTAACTCCTGGGCTTAAGCGATTCTCTTGCCTCAGCCTCCCAAGTAGGTGGGACTACAGGTGCCCGCCACAACGCCTGGCTATTTTTTGGTTGTAGTTGTCATTGTTGTTTGGCAGGCCCAGGCTGGATTCATACCCACCAGCTCTGGAGTATGTGGCTGGGGCCTTAGTGGCTTGAGCTACAGGCGCCAAGACTTTATTATTATTTTTTTGAGACAGAGTTTCACTATGTTGCCCTCAGTAGAGTGCCACAACATCACAGCTCACAGCAATCTCCAACTCCTGGGCTTCAGCAATTCTCTTGCCTCAGCTTCCTGAGTAGCTGGGAGTACAGAGGCCCACCACAAAGCCCGGCTATTTATTTATTTATTTTTTAGAGACAGAGTCTCGTTCTGTCGCCCTCAGTAGAGTGCTGTAGCATCACAGCTCACAGCTCTCTTGCCTCACCCTCCCAAGTAGCTCAGACTACATGTGCCCGCCACAACGTCCGGCTATTCTTTTGTTGCAGTTGTCATTGTTGTTTAGCAGGCCTGGGCCAGGCTCAAACCCCACAGTGGCTAGTGCGGTAACCACTGTGCTACAGGCACCTGGCGTGTTTTTGGTCTTTTTTTCCCATGGGAACTTCTTCCATGATTCAACTATAGAGAAAATTTAATTTTAAAATAGATTATATACCATAAAATTGAATCAGTGTAACAATACAATTCAATGGCTATCATCACCACAATCCAGTTACAGAATATCTCCCTTATTCTAAAGAGTTCTCTAGTACCTATTTGTAGTTAATCTCCGTTCCTACCCTCAGTCCTAGGCAAAAAAGATCTGCTTTCTTTCTCTATAACTGTGCCTTTCCCAGACATTCAAGTAAACAGAATGGATCATACCATAGGTATTTTTTCACATCCAGCTTCTTTCATTTAGCAGAGTTTTTGAGGTTCATTCATGGTTGTAGCATGTCTCATTAAATTGGCCCTTTTAATAGCTAAATAGTTCCCCATTGAATGTGCATACCACATTTTGTTTATTAGTTACTAATTAATGGTAAAAATACTATCTAAAAATAGATAGCTTCCCCTTTGGGACCATTACGAATAACATTGATATGAGCATTCAGGTTATGTGTCTTTGTGTGGGCATATATTTTTGTTTCTCTTTTATAGATAGATTCCTAGGAGTAGAACTGCTACGTCATATAGTAGATTTAAGACATCTCTATTTTTATCCAACTGTTTTGGTTTTTTTTTCTTCTTTTCTTTCTTTTTTTTTTAGATACAGGGTCTCACTATGTTGTCCAGGCTGAACTCCAACTCATGGGCTCAAGTCTCCCTGAGTAGCTGGGACTATAGGCGTGTACTACTTCACCCACTATCCAAGTGTTTCATATATTTATATATATGTGTGTGTGTGTATAAAATAGAGATATATATTTTTTAATTGTTTGGGATTCATTGAGGGTACAAAGAATTAGGTTACACTGTTTGCATTTGTATCCAAGTATTTCTTAAACAGAGCATTTTACATTGTGGACATTAGAAATTTTTAGGACATGAATAAACTGGATCTCTGGTTCTCTGATTCTTAAGTAAATAAATTTAGTATATTCAACTCATACATTTCTCAGTTCGTGGTTTATTTCCACTGTCCCACCTTCAAGTCTCAAGAGTGCAGTATGGGGAAAAAAGTATAGCAGGTAAATTTGTTGTGTTTCCACAGTCCTGAAATTCAGTGTTTTATTACTAATGGAGAAAGCCATACCAGGCCTGCAGGCACAAAGAGATCAAAGAAAGACAGGAGAAAAAATGTTTTCTCCCGATTTCACAGTGTATCTCAAAAGGATTTTTAAAAGAAATTAATGAGATAGCCTCAATAAAGAGGAAATAAGTATCATAATTATCTTTGAAGAAAGAGTAATTCTTAAAAAATAATTCAAACAGTATCTAGTGTAGTGGCTCACTCCTGTAATTCCAGCACTTTGGGAGGCTAAGGCAGAAGGCGTGCCTGAGTCCAGGAGTTCAAGACCAGACTGGGCAACATAGCCAGAGACACATTGTCTCTACAAAAATTTTTAAAAATTAGCATGGTGGTAGGTGTCTGTATTCTCAGCCAGAGGCTGAGGCAGGAAGATCCCTTGAGGCCAGGAGTTGGAGGCTATAACCATGCCACTGCATTCCAGTCTAGGGAACAGCAAGACCCTGTCTCTAAAAAAAAAAATAATAATTCAAGTAACTTTCATTCAACTGTATTTTCAAGTAACCTACAACTAGAGAATGATATTTCTGAACTATATAGTTCAACATTTTAAGAAACGTATTCTCTCCTCACTCTTTCTTCCCATTATTTATTTATACCAATTATCTGAGTCAAGAACAAAAAAAAAGATCCAGGTATACAGGTGATCATGATTTAGTTTTTTTAAAAATGCACTGCTAATTAGTAAAAACCAAATAAGAAAAATCACTCAAGAGAAGCACTAGTCAGAGGTCATGTTAAATCAAGAAAAATGTATCATATAGGTGACTTTGAAATTCTGAAGACAAATATCCTTAATAAATCCTGAAATCAATGGCTTAGCCACAGACAAATTTGAGTATTGGTATGATGTGGCCAATTATCTTAGATTTAATTTAAAGCAGGGGACATCTAATTTTTCATAGGAATTTATAGTATTCTTCCATGTTGTGGATTTCTTTTCAAAATTACAATGTCAGTCTTCTTTCAGAACAGTACTATATTATTGGTAGTATTTCAGAGTCCTACTTAGCTTTTTCAATGAGCCAAATTAGGCCATTTTGATAGTACGGCCTGAGGGAACAAGCAGGATCTAATTGGTCATTATTTGCCTTTTTCAATATGTACTTGTAAGAACCTGATACTGTAGGTCCTCACTACGCCGAAACTAGCAGCATGAACTTCAATTTTTGGCAACTCACAGACCAAAAACAAAACAAAACAAAATACCCTCTATATATAATCAGCATGCTTGTCTATATTTAATTTGGTTAATTCAAAATGAACAGTCATTGCTTGACTGTATCTTAAAAGATGTATCTCTAAATAGAGAAATTTGATGTCAAATGCCAGAAAGGAAGCAAAAAAGTTTTCATAGCTATAATGATTTAAAAGACAACATTTCAGGAGAAAAACTAATAATAAAGTAACAATTTTAAGGTTGAAAATCCCAGAACCTGTGATTTTTTTTAACAGAAGTTTTCTTTTAAAGTTTTTTTTGTTGTTATTAATTAGTAATTCAAAAGTCTTACTTTACAGCCACATTTGTCATAATCAACAAACCTGACTCACCATCCACAATGATAAAAGGATAATCTTAAATTACCCCCCTTTTATTGTGTTCATTAGTTTCTGATCTCACAATGCAAGAAACAAAAGTACAGCAGGGAAAGAAAGGAAAGTTGTCATGCTTTCCTTACCAAGACAGTAAAATTTCAAAAGAAATAATGTTACTAAAAGTAAGTCAATAATTCTAACTAGGTGGCCATTTTAGGTCAAAAATCATATTTCTGAGATCTCATTTTCTTGGCACAAAATTTTGGTTTACAATTAAGCTAAAAACTTGTTCTGGTATTTTATGACATCAAGAAAATTCTTTCCTCTCCAGGCAGAATGCCAAAACAACTAGAAGCTAAATGCCTGTGCCTTCTGCTTCTAAAAGAGACAACTCTGTCTTGACCGTCTAAACTACCCTTGCTATAAGAAAGGCAAAAAAACTTTTTTGTTTTTGTGACTAAAATATAAACTTCCAGAATCTCAACTGTCAAGCTTAAGATTTTAAATAACTGAAGACTATTGGTTCTGGCAAAAAATTCATTAAAAAACAAAACAGGTTGCATAAGACTTTTGACACAGTCATTAATGAGTATAGGAATTTAAGGTTTCTTTTAAAATATATTATACAACATTAATATCCTAAGTCTAATGGTAAAATAGGGAAACTACAAAACGCTAAATTTTTTTAAAAAGGCAAACAAGGATATTTCATTCATAGCTATGCAATGCTCATTCATATGATCAGGAATGAAATCTTGTTTTTATCCATTATTTGCCTTTCTACTTTTGATATGTTTAAGGATCCAATTTAAGCATAACCAGAAGGTTGAAAAAAGAAGAAAAAAAAAAAAAAGATCTGGAGAGAGAGAGACAGAGCCAAAGAGATAGAAAAGATACACGCAAAATACTTACCTTCCTCCCCAAACTGGTCATATATTTCTCTCTTTTTAGGATCACTCAATACTTCATAAGCTTCTGCGACCTCTTTAAATTTTTCCTCTGCCTGAGGAGATTTGTTCTTGTCCGGATGAAATTTGAGGGCTTGTTTTCGGTAAGCCTTTTTAATATCTTCATCTGAAGCTCCTTTTTCAATTCCCAAAATGTGATAATAGTCTTTCCCCATTTCGAATTTCTTGAAATGAACTTAGATTTCCCTTTGTAAAAGAAAACAGCGTCCCCAGTCTTAGCAATACACCAATTCTAAGAAAAATAAACCAAGCTGGGTATTTTAAAAGTTAAAGCAAATCAGCTATTCGGCTAGCTGTCTTAAAGCAGTGAGCAGACAGCGTCTCTGTATTTAATTCCTTCCCAAACAGCTCACTTACAGATAAATATACACTACACAAGAGACGGCCTCCTTCTAGAACCTCCCATTTTCACTACGTGTCTCTGTACTTTCTAGAACAGTAAATGCTACACAGGACGTCACTTTCCCAGCTGCCTCTAGTCAAAGTACTGAGCTGTGTTTTCTCCTCCTCCACAATTAACTATTCCTTTTCCTCTGGCTCTACTGTTTTTGTTTCCTAGTTAAGAGGCCCAGTGGATTAACAAACCAGTATTTCAACAGAAAATGTCATAACTACATGTTTATTTACTCCATTCTAGATGAAAAAGCAATAAAAATAATTATAGCTATTAAGCATCCTATGTTCAAAGAAGTTAAAGTTATTATACAAATAAAAGTACCCTTGGATTTAGTTTACACATTTTAATTTCAAGCTATTCATCTGTAAAATATACAATACTAAAATGTGGGTTATTTAAATGAAAAATTTTAAATCATTTATGTCACTTTCAAAATTCAAAATGGAACTACTAATCAGAAATATAACAACATTGTAAAAACGATACCTATCACAAAATTCAAAAGCAATATGTTAAAATAAGGACTTAAATATGATTTTAGCTAAAGATTTTAACTAGTTGTTTTGTAGTATATAAGAGTTAACAGTTTTAGCAAACCAATATATAGTATTTATCTGTGAGAGCTTAATATCTGAATTTAGTTACTTAACTAAAACAGAATGGAACCCCCTATTCCTAGGATCACTATTTAAAGAATTTGGGGGCTGCAGGAAAGCTACTAGAAAAGTATCAGGTTGCAGACAGTTCATATTCATGTTCTTTATAAGACTTTAACTAGATCAACTTAAAATCTGGATATACTATTTAAGGGGCAGTAATATGAGAAACATTTTTTTCTTTTACAAACACATTCCCCTAATTATATGTATATATTCATTATCAAAGATTTTTGAAAACATAGGGAGAAAAAAACAAACATTTCCTTATCATTCTATTTTAGATAATCCCTTTTAAATGTTAGTCTTTATTTCTAATCCTTTATTCTGTGAATATTTATGGTTATTTCCTCAGTTCTATAAATTTTTATTAACAAAATTTTGATTATAGCATTTATATGCCCTTTTGGTCCCTGCTTTTTTTTATATAATATGCATTGGATATTTAGGAGGCATTTTCAATTGCATCTAACTCATCTTTTATCTCCTATACAGTTTCCTCATCTTTTCAGAAATGTTCCCATCCTAATATTGAAAAGATGGATTATTAAGAAAACAACAAAAGAATTGTATACATCTTATTGTGAAATACTACATTAACTTAAGAGTCTACAAATTAAAAAAAAATCTTTATGGGGAAAATAAAATGTACATTTATGTTTAGAATATAATGAAAGGTGATGATCATATGTTAACCTTTACAGAAATGAGAACACCTACTCTGTATGCCAAACAATGATGACTCAGCAATTCTTAGGAAGGTTCATCTTGGTGCACCTTGACAGCTGTGATTTCCTACTCCTCAAAGTGCTCTACTTTTTTAACACATTGACATTAGACATTTAATCATCTATCTAGCCTACCTACAGTTACAGAGGTTTTCCAGCCATTTAGAAATTTCTTTCAGTACCACCAAGGAATACTCAATGTCAAAAGATACTTTCAAATCCAAAAAAACTTACTGAAAAATGCTAATATCGAAAGTCAACTTAAGGCCTTACTTTTGAAAAGTACATTGCCAAGCTGGAATCCAGTACAAGGATCAGCATCAAATAAAGTAAAAAAATAAGTATCAGTCATTATAAAATTAATTTCTAAGGGAGTTCCTTTAAATATTCATTACTCAAAGAACACTGACATTACTATCTATAAAATACCTGAAACTGTTCTGGTAGGTAATTTTGGTAGAAAAAAAGAGATAAGTTTCTGCTGCAATCATTTTCAGAGAGCTAGTATTACCAGAATTTGACATATTAAATGATTTTAAAACCTGATAGGTCTTTCACATTTGTGAGAAATGGCTTTATATATTAAGTGATGGAAAGAATCTGGCTCTCTAGACATCAAGAAGGGTAAAAAAGGATTTGTACATTTCTTCAAATATCACACACACACAAAAGAATCACAGTAGTGAAGTTGAAAGGCATGAATTCACCTCAACTTGGACATTTCAGCGTAATAAGAAAGCAAATATAATTTTGATTAATACTATTAGATAACAAAACAATCTGTCTGGGTTTGGCTTTGTAAAGCATTGTAAATAATTTGAAACAATTATTAAAAGCCATTAAATACTATTTTAAAAGCTCTGTAAATACTGTGCTTGCTTCAGCAGCACATAAACTAAAAGCTCTGTAAACACCACACCTGGAAATTTATCCTCAGAAAATAATTCAAAGATAAATTACTATATATACAAATATAATCATTCAAAATAGACAAAATAAAATGGTATAAAAACCAGTGTATGGTGCCCCATGATTGCATTAATGTACACAGCTATGATTTAATAATAAATAAATTTTAAAAAAAGAAAAAATAGGGTAATGGATCAATATGATCATCATTAAAAGTACATAGTGCTTTAGTGACATTTTACTTTTACGTTCACTTTTTCAGATTGAGATGTCTTCTCTACTGTTTAGGGGCTGAACATCCATTATATGTGTATGATCAATTTACATGAAATTTTACATGAAATTTACATGAAAGTTTGTGTCACATGAATGTGGGGATTTTTTTGTGGAGGATAGTCATCCCTGCAAATAATTATCATGACAAAAATAGGAAGAGTATATTAAGGGAAGGGGACTGGCAACCTTTAGGGTAGACCAGAAAAGAACTGTGATCAAAGTTTATCTTTAAAAATGTGTGTCTGTAAGCTTTCCTAATTCTATATGAAATCAGCACATTGTACCCCATAAATTCATTAATGTTTACATGATCCGTTTATGATTTAATAAAAAAATGTTTCTAATAGTAAAAATAAAAATGCTACATTCAAAGGAGTAGGGCACCGGCCCCACATACTGGAGGTGGTGGGTTCAACCTGGCCCCGGCCAAAAACTGCAAAAAAAAAAAAAAAAAAAGTCTCTTTAAAATATTATTTAGAAATCATATATATCTCTGCTTATTTGATGTTATAGGTTATACATATATATGACAAAAGGTCTAAAGAGAACAAAAAAGAACTTGGGTTAGGAATAGGAATTTACATATTTTTTCCTTAAAATTAAATATAAATAATATATTTTTATATTTATAAAAATAAAAATATTTTTTAACAAAAGTAAATTGGTGTTTGCATCTTGAAAGTTTTACTTTACTAACCAATATTTGTGCAATTATTCCATGAAACCACAATTTCCTTCCCTTTGTTAAAAGAAAATTGCAAAGTGATTCCTCCTCTTCCAAATATTTACAATTTATGAGGGTAAGTCCTCATGCTGGGATACAGTGATTCATCTCTAACCAATGGTGACTTACAATGTATTTTTAAAAAATGATTTTATTGCTCCAACCACATCAGAAAACATAAATGTGTGTATTACTTTGTTTATGAAAGTTAGCAGCAACAAAGTTATTGGGCTTAATAATATATTGGGGTGAAATGTGTCACTCTACAATATTGGGGAGACACAGAATAAAGTAAAATTTCTACTGGAATTTATATTGTTTTTTAACAACTTTAATCAAGCTTCCTTATTTGGAACATTATGCTTTAATAACATGGATAAGTTGGTTTCACAGAGGTATGAATCCCTTACTCTCACAGTTTAAGTAAGAAAATATGTGTATATAACAAGAATGGGAACTAAAGATAGCATTTTAACCGGTAAAAAAAAAAAAAAAAAAAACCCAAAACAAACCTGAAAGTATAACCTAGTCACTCAACTGATGGCATATTCATCTTCTACTTTGGGTTTATCCATATATAAGTCGTCTTTTTCCAACTCACTAATAATTTCTCAGTTTATAATATATTAGTACAGAAGAGGTCAGGATCCTTTGTAGAGCCTCAGAAAAAAATTCTATAATTTAGATCACTGCTTAAATGCTTGAGGACTAACGACTTCTAATACTTTACCAATGCACCCGATGAAAACTTTCCTTGCCAATATTTTTTCTTTTTTCTTTTTTTTGCACTTTTGGCCAGCCGGACTTGAACCTGCCACCCCCAATAGATGGGTAGGCACCCTACTGCTTGAGCCACAGGTGCCATCCCAATATTTAATTCTTACATAGATTACATTTAGTCCTGAAATTTCTCATGATTTATATTAGAAAATTATGACTTCCATCCTCCAATACTTCACATCCAAGAATAAGCAAATAAACTGAGGCTTTTTAATACCCTGCTAATATTGCTTTAAGTAACTGAATATATAACCTCAAATAAATACAGCAGTGATTATAAAACTACCAAGCTAACACCCAGGAATAGTGGTTTAAAGGACAGATTTTGGAGCCAGATTGCCTGGATTAGAATCCTGGTAACCTTGTGGCTTTGGACTTAACATTTCTCTATGCCTCAGTTTCCTAAACTGTCAAATGTGGTTAATATTCACACCAACTTTCTGGGTTGTAGTGAGGATTAAGTGAGATCATTGTGTGGTACACTTAAATGTGACTGGCACATTGTGACAACTATGGAAGTGTTAGTTACTCTTTTGAGGGTGATGATCTCATTATATAAATGCACTAAAACATTTTCTAGAAAAAAATTACTGTATGTATAACAAAATGTTTTTGTTTACAAGCATACCTATACACAACTTTCCAGCTAAGAGGCTCTTTCTCTATATTTCAGTTGATATTTGCTATTTATTCATCTTGATTCTGTTAAAATTTAAAATCACTGGGCGGTGCCTGTGGTTCAAAGAGTAGGGCACTGGCCCCATATGCCGGGGGTGGCGGGTTCAAACCTGGCCCAGGCCAAAAACTGCAAAAATAAATAAATAAATAAATAATTTAAAATCATTCATTGTATATCAATTCCAATATTTATATATATTTTTTCTTTTTTTAAAGATGGAGTCTCACTCTGTCACCCTCAGTAGAGTGCGATTACGTCACAGCTCACAGCAGCCTCTAGCTCCTGGACTTAGGTGATTCTCTTGTCTCAGCCTTCTGAGAGTAGCTGGGACTACAAAGTGCCCACCACAACGCCCGGCTATTTTTTTGTTGCAGTTTGGCCGGGGCTGAGTTCGAACCTGCCACCCTCAGTATATAGGGCTGGCGCCCTACTCACTGAGCCACAGGCACCACCCAATTTCTCTGAATTCTTAATTCACAAAGGTTATTGTTAGAATCAGATAACACATGTGAAAACAGTAAAATTTATGTTATGACATACACATATAAATTATTTTCATTACTTTAAATTATATAAACTATTTTCCTACTACTTGGAAGTCTACTGACAGTCTCCTTTACTCAGGAAGTTTTACTTGACATAAAGCATAAGTAACTACCAGATTTGTCCCCGAAGGACTCAAGCATCCTCCAAAATCATGCCCCTTGCCAAGTTCTCTTTTCAGACTGGTATCTCTGAATTTTAGTCTCTTTTTTCACAGTGCTTAACAAAAAACCCATAAAACCAGAAAACTATTCTACTATGCCTTTCCCATACTAATAACATTTATATAGCTTTGTTTCTAAAACACCATATGCTTTCTCACATACAATCTTCTTTCTTTTTTTTTTTTTTTTTTGAGACAGAGTCTCACTTGTCACCCTTGGTAGAGTGCCGTGGCATCACAGCTCACAGCAACCTCCAACTCTTGGGCTTAAGCGATTCTCTTGCCTCAGTCTCCCAAGTAACTGGGACCACAGGTGCCCACCTCAACGCCCAGCTATTATTTTTGTTGCCTTTTTTTAAATAAATCATAGCTGTGTACATTAATGAGATCATGGGGCACCATACACTGGTTTTATAGACCGTTTGACACATTTTCATCACACTGGTTAACATAGCCTTCCTGGCATTTTCTTAGTTATTGTGTTAAGATATTCACATTCCA
>CAUYPK010088381.1:0-32137 GCA_963574355.1 Loris lydekkerianus | reverse complement strand
TTTGTGATGCATAATGCAGGCATGTTTTAAAAGACACTGAGAAAGGGGAAATTTTCTAGGTAATGGATACTATTAATAGATGTTAAGAATAAAAATGTATAATGGGTGGGGCCACATCTATGGTGCATATTAGAATGGGTACAGGCGATTGCACTGCTATGATTTAACAATAAGAAAAAAAACTCAAATGCAGGCATTGTCTAGATAAAACTTAAAAAAAAAGAATAAAAATTTAAATTATGACTTTAAGTTATTGTGGATCAGAGTTATACTTATTTATTCATAAAATAAAGTATATGGTTTTAGAAAAATACTTCAAATTATGGTTAAATACACTAGAAATATATGTCTCTTTTTCAATTTTAAACATTTAGATTATTTCAAAATTTCCCACTATTATGTTTTGTTCATAATTCTTGCACTTAAAACTGTAGCCATGTTTCTTATAAATTACTAGGTCAAATGACATTATTTTTGTTAATGTTATTAAAACATTTTACTGCATTTCTTTCCAAGACATTTATCTCAGATAATATTTCCACAGGTATTGTATGTGTGTGATTTTAAAATTTAGTGTCTTAAGCAATATTAATTTTTTAGATGAACAAACTAACCAAAATATTCAAGTGATTTGATAAAAATCTATCAGAGAATAGCAGATCTGCGATCAATATCAGAGGTCATGATATTAATCATAATTTTAAGGTGATATTTATATATAAAATATCATATTTGTTAATCATAAATTCAATAAATAACTATTCATAGAGAGCTTACTCTGTGCTGTCTATGGCTCTATAAACTGTAGCTGTGGCATGCTGGTGGGGAGAGAGAGAACAAAGAAAATAAATAAGTAAATGACATACTACGTTAGATGGGGGTAAGCACTAGGGAGAATTTTTAATTATACTTTTCACTTTAACTTTATTTACTTTAAAATACGGACTCACACAAATTTGCAAAATAGTATAGAGACTTTTGTTTCCAGCACCCACCAACAAACTTCCCTAAATGATGGTATCTTTCTTGAGTAACAGTAGGACATTATCAAAACCCAAACACTGACTGGCATGATAAGATTAATTAGATGTTAGATCTTACTCATATTTTATCAGTGTTTGCACATGCTCATTCTTTTGTATGATTCCATGAAATTTTATTCTATAAAATTTCTAATCCTACACCTCTTCAGTGGAGTACAGAAATTCTTAGTCACCAAAAACGAAATATCTTATGCTACCCCTTTATAGTAACATGCTCTATCCCCTTCTCCAATGTCTGTCAACTGGTGTTCACCATCTCTACAATTTTGTCACTTAAAGAATGGTGTCTGAATAGAATCTTACAGTACATAACTTTCTGAGATTGGCTTTTTAAAAAATTACCATATTTTGCCATGTATAATGTGCTCCCCTGTAAAATGGGCATTCATGTTTTTTGACCCAAACTTTTAGGAAAAAAAAAATTATTTTAATTTTTTTAAATCAAATTTTTACTTGAAATTAAAATATTAAAATAAACAATTAAATTATTAATAATCATTAATATTATTTTAATTTTAACTCAAATTTTGATTTACTTTTAGGTACCTATTATTTGTACTATAATTTTAGCATTTATTGTTTTAAATATTATGGTCCAAGAAATTTTATGTAACATATAATGATAAAACACAAGAACAGATATAGGGTATAAGAAATTTTAGCATAGTACTACTCATATATAGTGCACATCCTAAATTTTTCTCAAAAATTTGGGCAAACAAGTGCACATTATACACTGCAAAATACGTTCACATAACACCCTTAAGATCCATCCACGTCCTGTGTGTGTCAGTAGTTATTTTTTATTGCTGATCAGTAGAAAAAAAAAATGTAAATCAAGAAAGGAAACATCCTCAAGTATGCTGCAATTCTCAAAAGAGTGGGTAGCGAAGGCATTCCAAATAAGACACCTGAGGAAGTAAAAAAGGCTTTTGCACATAATTAGGGGAAGACTATCTTAGGGTGGAAGGCATATTAAGAACTGGGCTGACAAGGGGCCACTCTTGTCAGGTCCTGCAAACTTTCCATAATTAGTGTCACTGCAGTTAAGTGTGTGACCATAGTGATTGTACCATGTTGGTGACTCAACAATTTTCTGTGAAATTACTTGAAAACACAATAAAATTGAAAAAATTCTCTCTTCCTTGAAGGTATAGAAAAATGAGTAGTATTCATAATTGCAAAATGGCTTGACTGGGATTTAATCCTTAAAAAAGATTAAATGAACTTTATATCCTATTTATGAAATGTCTGTGTATATTATCAAACCTTTAAGTAACTTTGGTATGACGTAGGAAGTTTACATATTCCATTACCTGGCATCATTCCTGACCCATTACTACCCATAGACCTCAAGGGTTCAAAAGGCTTAGAATGCACTCGAAGAACAGAGGTGGTACCTTCTGGGACTCAGAGGACTTTGTGTCCGGGTGGAGGTCCTCAGCACAGCAGAGAATGTTAGGGAAGGCAGGGGCAGTGGAGCTGAGGGTTTTTCTTACCAGACAGTATCTGTAGTCCTCAGGTCAGACGTTACACACTAAGTGGGACTGTGAGAAAATTCCAGATCATTGAGCAATTATATGACCTAAGCCAAGTCTTAGTCTTTCACCCTGTCAAAGAATAAAAAGGGTCTAAGTTCTTGTGACAGGTCTCAAAAGTTACACAGTAAATGAACAAAACTCATGAAGTGACAGTTGTTGATGGTAATGAGAAGAATGAATTGAACTGGTTCCAGGAGGGCAGGCAATCCTAATCTGATTTTCACCAACTTCGTGGTAAAAAACTCTCAGGTTAATACAGACAAATACACAGAAGTTCATTTATTTTGGCTAAGTACTAGAAACATGATTTCTTTAATTCTGTACTGTGTAATTGGAACCTTATAACGTTGGCCTTCCATCCATCATGGATAAGGTCTCTGAGGGCAGACAGGTTCTGACTCCCCCATTTATTTTCCCTACCTAGAATGTAGCAGAAAGCAATAGTTATTCACTCTCTAGTTGTGAAAAGGATTCATTTTCCTGACATCAAAGAACTCAAGCTACCACTTTCAGGTGAATGTGGGAATGTCAGCGCTGCTATCAGTAAACCCAAATAGCTTCAATGAGATGGACACCTCTTTATTATCCCTCCCAGTTACAACAAATGATCAAGAGATGAAATCTAACTGCTAAGAGTCGATAGGGAGAAGTAGTCATTGTGTTCATTTCAATGATACTGTGCTAGATACATTAATATTAAATGGATTTATATTTAACAGTCATATCTTCAAAGGGATATAATTAATTACCTAGAAAAACTCCAAAGCCTTTCCTCCCACTGTACTAATAAGGGAAAAAAATTAAAAATAAAACAATCCTGAAGAAACACCAACTCTCACATGCTTGTTTTCTTCTTGAAAGTGTGAGATAGTAAAAACTGAGAAATAAAATGCACTTTTAATGTGATGTATAATAGTTTGTCATAAAATAATACGAAGGAAAAGAACCTTATGAGTTTTATTTGTAGTACATTAAATAATCTTTAGGAAATTATCAATATAGTTAGCTTTCTGGACTTACAGCTATATGATTATTGTAGTTATACTTTTAACTTTTTGTTTTTACCTTTGAATCTCCCGGTCTTCCTTTTATGTAGGTATCCAAGATAGAAGATAAACAATTGCTATTTCTCTAAGTCCATTCATGCTGAGATAGCATTTCCTGTTTACTTCCTATTAATTCCTAAGTACTCACATCTTAAAAAATTAGGTATGATTTCTCTATGGGAAATACAAAGATGACCTGGTCATGGTTTTAAAACCCTCTTCATGGATTATTTGATATTCATTCTGGCACAAAATTGAACTGTACACCCTGAAACTGCTTACTCAGGCCTTTCCTACCATCAAGACCAAAACTCGTTCCGAGGTTTAAGTCTGGTTCAGTTTAAGTCTGATTCATTTACGGGTTAAAGATAAATTAGGTTGGACACATTTATACCGGTTCCCTCTTACATCCATCTGCTGTCCTTAAGGGCAACAAACACGTGACATTCAAACATACCCTGCTGAGAAGATGGAACTCCACGTAGAAAGAGGGACAAAGTGTTCTTCACTGCGGCTGGGGGCGAATTGAATTTTGAAAGTAAGGTTACCTATAGTTTGAGGTTGTTTTCTTTCACTTTATTTTATCTTGTATTTTCTATTTGATAAATAGAGAAAGGGGATTGTTTACTTACAGAAAGTTTGTCTTGACTGTCACCAAAATGATTTCCTTTTTTGCTGAGTGAAAGAAGGAGCACTGGATAGTTACCAAGAATGACACTATATTTTACATAGGGGGAACTGTAGAACACCCTGATTTATTGCTAAGGAAATTGAGGCCTTAAAAGGTCAAATGACAAAAAGTGAGGCAGTGACAGAGTTTGACCTAGTTAATAGGTTTCTGCATACTCCAGTAAAAGACTTCCTCACCACACTGTTTTAAAAAGTCCTTATCAGTGGGAAAGGCAGAGATTTTATTCCCTTCAAAAAATTTAGAAGAAGACACATCTCAACCTCTTTCAAATACTAATATCTTTGCATTTTTCTATATATTTAATCATTTCTTATTAAATGATTACATTTCTTTTTAAATGATTAAATATCAGGATACATGCTAGGTACTAGGAATAAAAATAGTTACGTGTCATTTCTGACCTTTATTTGAAGAGTTCATGATAGGGTGGGGGAAATTTGCACCAATAGAAGAATTACAGCATATTGGCACAGGGGCCTAGGAAAATTTAAAATTCCAAGAAGGGATCATAAAAACTGTCATGGAGATTATGCAGGAGTTTTCCAGGGTTCAAACAAAAAGTGGGAAGAAGCTTTTGGTCACTTGCAGAACAGAGTCCTGAAAGGCCTTAGTCTGTACATGGAGCAGTGAGAGACTTGATGTGGTTGGCAGTGTTGGAAAAGAAAGTATGGAAGTGAATCCTAAGGAAGTTGATTCACATATCTGCTAATTATTTTTATCTTCTGAGGTTAGCTGTCATGAAATTAAATGCCAAATCCCCAAATTGTCAATTACTTACAGGTTCACAAAAAGTTTTTTGGAGCAGGCAAAACTGGTATTTGTTATTTGAAATTGTTAGTTTCTGCATGACACCTCTGTTCATCATGAGCTTTGCAAGATTACAGGAAGCTACTGGGTCTTCTATGCACATTGTGACTGAGGACCATGTTCTTGTGCTTCACACTCAGTGTCTTTCCAATCCATTCTTGACCTTGCTAGTACCTTTTCTATTTGGGAGTGGAAAATGGGCAAATGGATGCTCTGAGCATCCCCTAGATTTAGGAATGAACCTCTTTGATTTAAAGACTATCTCCATTGGGGTTTGGGGACATTTCTTCTTCTTCTTCTCCTCCTCCTCCTCCTTCTTCCTCTTCTTCCTCTTCTTTCTCTTCCTCCTCCTCTTCTTCTTCTTCCTTTTCTTATTTCTGTAAGGCAGTAACACTGCACTGGTGAGTCTCATTCTCTCCATTCCCGGTTTCCCACTAAAATTTCTATCACATGTAAATTGGTCAAGACCTACTTGATCTGCTGTTTCTACACAGATGAACATTTCTTTGGAAACTGAAATAATTAAATTGGCTGTCAAGCTCTATTCTGACCCGATATTAAGTGTGTGTGTGTACATACGTACATATAGCATGTATACATTCATTGTTTCCTCACATACAGTTTCCTCAATATAGTCATTGCCAACTTGACTAAACCCAGGCTGTAAATAACCCATGCATTCTCTTGCAATGGGATGGAAAAGATACTTTCTTCCTGTCTTATTCATTTTGGTCTCTCAGTATTATATCTACCAATATTTTAACATTCTCATTTATTTTGGATAAATCTGGCAGAGATAACTAAGAATGTTTTCTACTCTCCTTGGAGTGAGTCAGATAGTAGTCATGGTCTAGATTAAATGTAGGTATAGAGGTAGGATAAAAAGGAAGATACTGATAATTAAAGCTCTCAAAGGCCAGAGAGATCTCATGATTCAACACTTTCTTTGTAGACCGTCAAGAGCTTACAGGGTGTTATTTGAGGAACTAAGGTCTAAATCTTGGAAGGAGTCATCAGAGTCAAATGGCATACCCCAGAGCATGAAAACGTCTGGTGCCGAAGGAAAGCAGACGTTTTGCCTGTTTCACCACTGTGGGATTCTAGGTCTTTCCTACTCCTCCCATCACTTTGCATAATTGAACCTGCATCATGTATGCAAAAACAATTTATTTCTGATATTAATTACAGCCACTTACTAATACAACTCACATCTGCCATCCCAAAGAAAAAAAATAATATGAAATCCTTAGAAACTATGACTGTGGACTTGGAGAAGTTTATTACTTGATTTTCTTCCCTTGACTTACTTTTCATGGAGCATACTCCTCTTTATCCTTGACCCCCAGTGTCACTCTGTATCCATTTCTATCTCACTGTTGCTTTACAGAAAAACTCTAAGCAAGACATGAATGATAACTTATAATAAAATTCCCAGTGATGTCATTCTTCATGTTTCATTTGTTAAATAATTGGGGAACAGTATTTTAAAAGCTGTCTGGCTGCAACATAGAAAGCTATTTTAGAAGGATGCTTTTGCAGAGTTATAGCACTGAAACGTTTTTTATTGGAACCTTAAGATTTTTTAAAAAGACTCTTAGTAAATGGGATTATTTAAGGCTTTTGTGGCATAGTGGAAGCTTATATTAAAAAAGCAAACACAATGCCTTATCTCATTTTCTCGTTTCTAAGTTTGCTTCATATGTCTGTATCAGATATGCTTTTCTCAAAATGGCTTATCAATAAGTTTATTATTGAAAAATGTTAGGAGATCTCACATATTTTATTTATTTTTTACATGTAAGAAAAACACTCATCTAATAGTCTTAAATTGGCATCTGTATTTAAGTTAGATTAAAATCTATATCTTTTATGTTTAGTTGTTCAAATACATTTTATTTAATAACCCAATTAAACTTGAAAATAGCACTAGAGTAAATATGTGATTTTAACTTTTGTATAATAAAATCTTGATTGCTTAGAACAAAACTAATAAGAAATGTCAATTAACAAGTAGAAACGGAATTATAAGGCAGTTAAAAAGTATCTAGAATTTAAAAGCTATAATCAAAAATTGTGTGTAAATATGATAATGGTTTGAAGGAAATAATCTGATTTCTTCTTATTTTTTATGGTTTATAGTCAAAATTTAGATATTAGAATCTTCTGAGATCATTAAATCAAGTTTTCTCTGTGTCTTAGATTTTCCTTTGTGTTTGTTTGATAGTTTTTGAGAGAGTCTCATTCTGTTGCCCTGGGTAGAGTGCTGTGGTGTCACAGCTCACTGTAACCTCAAACTTTTGGGATCAAGAGATCCTCTTGCCTCAGCCTCCCAAGTAACTGGGATTATAGGTGCCCACCACCATGCCCAGCTACTTTTTCTAACAGCGGTGAGGTCTCACAGCTCAGGCTGGTCTCAAACTCCCTGAGCTCACGCAATACACCCACTTCAGCTTTCCCGAGTGCTAGGACTACAGGCTAGCATTGCGCCACCACCCCCTGTCAATTAGACTGTACCTACAAACCAGGAAAGTGGAATAAAGTTATGAAAGTATTATCAACGAAAACACAATTGAAAACTTTCTGATGATTCCACAGATAACTTGGTCTAGCAGAACCTGTGCTTTTTCTTGCATTATCCTAAGAACACAGGACTGAAGGAGGAAATAGTCTTGAATTAGAAGCTACCCACATGGACAATTTAGAATACAGAAGTACAGACAGAAGGATTCATTATACACAGGGATACTTTTCAAATGTTAGTGCACAAAAATTAGGGATGTGATGAGGGGAGCTTTATATAAGAGGCTTTAGCTAAATTGTCAACAGATTTTAAGACCCTTTAATGCTCCAAACATTAATGACTCAAAAAACCCCAACACTAACACATTTCCTTGCTCCGTGAATGTACCATCTAACCATGGATGGGGAGGGAGGCCAGTAATTAGACATGTCAAGCGAGCAGACATAAACATCACAACAAGGTTTGAGTGTCACTGTATAACTCCCCGGGCACTATGAAGCAGCTCTGTGTTCACTTGGAAATAACATTTGTCCCCATGTTAGTTATAATTAGTACTGCTTAAATTTGTGGAAAAAAATGACAATGGCATCATGTGGCAAATTTAAAATACTTGTGTAAGTACCCTATTCTTTCACCAACATGTAATGTTGTCTTTATTTTTCTGTTCCAGTTAAAGGTATCATCACCCACCTAACTAACAAAGATTGAAGTCTCAGTTATCTGTAGTACCATTACTGTCACTCACATTATGTCTGGAAATCAACAAACCCAGCTACGACTTCCCATTGCATTTCTACCAAAAATGTTTGCTCAGGCTTCTTTTAGTCTCCTCCTTGGCTGTGACTCCAGGAGCCGTGTCCCTACTTTGCTGGATGCATGCTATGAAAGTGTAGCCTTGTTGTTTAGATATATCTATTTCCTGAACATTAATAGTCTAATGCCTTGGCAGTGCCCAAAGCTCAGTGGGTAGGGTGCCAGCCACATACACCCAGGGTGGAGGGTTCAAGCCTGGCCTGGGCCAGCTAAAAAACAACAATGACAATTGCAACAAAAAAATAGCTGGGCGTTGTGGAGGGCACCTGTAGTCCCAGCTACTTGGGAGGCTGAGGCAAGAGAATCGCTTAAGCCCAAGAATTGGAGGTTGCTGTGAGCCGTGATGCCACAGCACTCTACCCAGGGCGACATAGTCAGACTCAGTCTCAAAAACAAACAAAAAATAGTCCAATGCCTTCTGCAGAAAAATGTACAACCTTTTAAAACTAATAGCAAGGCCAATGCAGGAAGGCTAGAGCTGCCCTTGTGACATGGTTCTCCAGTCTTATGCTAAGACTTCCCTTTGTGTCTCAGTTGGGTTTAATTATTCACTGACCAATACTCTTCGTCTTTCTTTTCTCTTATGAACTGTGCTCATTCACAGATGTTGCTGCTTTGACCTCCTTCTATGTCTATCCTCACTTTGAGGATGACCATTTCCGCCAATGCCTTTTCTACCGCCATGTTATCAATCCTAACTTGCAGGAGTCAGAGCGTCCTTGCCACTCTCCGGCGTCTGTTAATGCCGTCTCCACACACACACCAGCCAGCGTCTCTATCCTCATTCACCTGGATTGCGACAGTAGATTCCTAACTGGTCTCTTTATAGCCAGTGTTCCCTCTCCTCTCTAGCCTGTTCTCCACACAGAAGTAAGACTAACATTTTCCCAAAAACACAGAGCAGTCACTTGCTTAAGATCAAACAGTGACGCCACATTCAGGATAAGGTACTGATGCTTTACTAGGTCTGGCTTGTCCACCCCCACCCCCACCCCCCCGACTTTGCCCTTCTGCATTGTCCGTGTTTCAGGTATATTTGACGGAATGGATTTTTGCAGATATTGTATGCCTTCTGACCTGACCTCCACACATATCACCCCCCCAGTGGTAACACCTCTTCACACATCACACGCATCCCTGAACCAGCCACTGTAAAGATGTGATTCTGCTGCTCGTTGTTTACAAATGTGCATATCTTGCGTGGAATCAATCCAACCCGTTCATTTAGGTTATACAAAAAGGGGGAGAGCAATTTCCTAAATTAAAATTAAAATGCCAAAAGAAAGTGAAGGAAAGGATACCAGCCCAGCAAGAGTGAAATTCCACTACAGCCAGTAATGACTCTTTACAATAATACAAAATTACAGAAGCTTTTTATGTAGTTGTGAATATGGTGAATTAGTTAGTGAGATATGAGTGAAAAGTGAAGAAAACTCACTATCATACATTGCACACCTATCAGTCCTGTGGCTAAAGCAGCTAACTTGCTTCTTTGCCCCAGTTAGAACTTTGCATTCTCAGAACACCAGTCCCATTAACATCATTATTGTCACTGCATCTCTGAAACATTTTTCAGAATCGACAGTATAACGAAACATGTGATACTTAAAAAATGTGCTCAAAGCCTTGCACACAGAATTATGTGCAGTTCATTACAGAAGCAGGTAAGAGAAAGTCTCCAGTGTACTTCACAACCCAGAGATTTCTGCTTCATTTTCCTTCTAGTTTTTTCATGCAGAAACTGACCCATAGTCTTGGTTTTTACATGAAATTTACAGTAGACGCCTGCTTAGGCTGTGACCTATTTCTTTCTCAACTTTTAATCTGAAATGAGAATTAACTTTAAGTCTTATTTAAAGGAATGTGAAAAAGCTAAATATGGGCTTGCAGCTGGTTCAGACTTTATATTGAAATTCTCACGCCCTGGTATAATTTAAGATCTGTTTATGTAGTTGTTGTGAAGAAGCTGTGTGTTGTATCATTTTGCCAAAGTGAGATATGTCAAAAGAGATGTTATTGTGTTCTTGTTTAAAGAATTTAGCTATGAGAGAGTCACCTGGCCCCTACACAGATGTGTTTATGTTAGCCTTCACAGTGTTGGTTTAAATAGCTTTTTTTTTGAAACAGTCTCACTATGTCACCCTAGGTAGAGTTCCGGAGCATCACAGCTCACAGCAACTTCCAACTCTTGGGCTTAAATGATTCTCTTGCCTCAGCCTCCCAAGTAGCTGGAACTACAGGTGTCCACCATAACATCCAGCTATTTTTTTCTGTGTTGCTGTTGTCCTTGTTTAGCTGGCCCAGGCCAGGCTGGAACCCCCCAACCTTGGTACATGTAGCCGGTGTCATAACGACTGTGTTACAGGCACCAAGCCTGTTGGTTTAAATATTCATGAAACTTTTTTTTAAGAAATTAGCTGTCATTATTTAAAAATTGGAGAATTTTACATACAAATCCATTTTCTTCTTTTCTCTCTTGAAAAAATTGGAAGATTTTGAAATTCATTATAGTACACTATGGAGAGGTCTAAAAAACTCTGTTAAAAATTAGCAGTAAAATGACCAACATCTTTGGGAATATGATGGCTAATAGAGTAACCGCAGCCAGGGCTGGCTATATTAGCATATCCAGCAGATACTTTCTCACCCTCACACCCTCATAGATAGAGCATTCTCTCTCTCTTTTCACAATTTTTAACACTTCCTTGGATTTCGTTTGTTTGTTTTTTAGAGACAGTCTTACTTTGTCACCCTCAGTGGAGGGCTGTGGTGTTACAGCTCACAGCAACCTCAAACTCCTAGGCTTAAGCGATTCTCTTGCCTCAGCCCTCCCAAGTAGCTCAGGCTACAGATGCCCACCACAATGCCTGGCTAGTTTTTGTTGCAGTTTGGATAGGGCCGGGTTTGAACCCATCACCCTTGGTATATGGGGCCGGCACTCTACCTACTGAGCCATGGGCACAGCCGAACATTTTCTTGTTCTTTCACACTTCACTTGTTTATAATACCTGTCAAACTTTTGCAGACCTTTCAAATTGTCACAATTACTCATCGCAATGTGATCTTATAAAAGATTTGACCAAAATCAATAGTTTAAGGAGCTCAATGTACAATACAATTTCAAAATTAAGAACAAACCCTTCTTGCGGCCTTGTCCTTGGCTATGCTTTGGGCAACAGAAGCTACGCAGGACTGGCTGTATTGAGGCTCTGAATTGGTGATGACTATGAGTCAAGCTACATGAGTACAGTTCTGGCTGTGGTTGCTCTTTCTACTGGCTATCATATTTCCAAAGAAATTGGTAGCTTTTCTGCTAATTTTTGACTTTTAGAGTTTTTCAATGCCTCTACCTAGTATCATGTGATGAATTTAAAGTAGCAGGTGTTGATTTTCTGTATTTTTCTCTCCATTGCTGCAGACAATGGCAGACAATAAGACATTCCAGTTTACTCCTTAGCTTAAGAGTTTCCAACATTTTGATACATCAACATTTAAGCATTTGCTCTTATACAATACATATTCACCTAATAAAAAATCACTTAAGAGACTAAGGAAAAGTTACAAGTTGTATCAGTTAGAAATAACTTCAGCTAAAAGTTAAAAAACAAAACGAAAACAAAACCTCAAACATACTTGATTCAAACATGTTAGTTACTAATGTCATATAATTAGTGTCTGTAAGGAGGCAGTGGATGTTATTTGTCCTGTGGGTCTACAATAGCAAAGTTGGCATTTGTGCCCTTAACTTTTATTTCATGCCTGGGACCTTGCTGTGATAACATGACTGCCATCAGGGTCCCACATCTAATCCAACAAAGGAATAAGGGAGCCACAAGGGTAAAGGGCTGTATTGGTGATATTTGCACATTTTTATTAATGAAGCGAAGTATTTCCATGAAGTACCACCTAGTTGACTTTAACTAAAGTAACTCTCTGGACCAGAGAAATTAGAATATAACGATTTATTTAGAACAATCATAATTTACACCCAGGAGATAACAGAGTTCATTTTCCCTGAGATTAAGCTATTTCCCAAGATTTGCTCAGCATGGTATTTGGACAGAGATGAATATAGTCGTGTGGGCAATGGGCAAAATCTCCCAAGGCCTTCTGTGCTCCTACTCACTTTCAAATTAATTAATTATAAATTTTGTCCTATGCTTTATACTTCAGGGTAATTATTGACTCACATTTACAGAAATATCAAACCAATCAGTGTTCTCTGATGAATGAGACTGCTGATTAATTCCGTAGGTTTTAATCTTTTCTCCTTTTATCTTACATTGCAGTGGACTTTGGTAATTAGTAGATTTGCTGAAGAAAGTGGAAGATGTTTCTCGGGCAATATTATTCTAGGGTATCATAAAGTCAGGGGCAGAAAATAATTTTGAAAAGTGTTTTTGTCGATTTAACAAGCACAGTGCAACATGCATGAGGTTGGACAATTAAGTTTGCAAATTGATAATAAAAAAAAGTGCTACATACCCCATTGCTGAATATCACAATGGTCATCTTGGAGGTTCTCCCCTGGGGAAGTACCCACGCCAGTGCCTAGTCCACCTCTCAACGCAATTTTGGAACTGTTTTTCTGAAATGGCCGCCAGTGCTCTCATGGTACAAGGTCTGACAATTAAGTTTGAGAACTCATCCTAGTGCTACATATCTCCCTTGCGGAATATCACTGCCGTCACCAATTGGCCAAGGGGAGTATTTCAAAGAAATATTTATCAGTTCAGAAGACACAGGAGCATAATTTGGGCTGGAATGGTGTTAAAAAACAGATTAGTCACAGAGACAAGTTTTTTTGGAAAACCGAAATGTCTTTATGACTTCCCTTATCTCTTTGAAACATTCTTTCTCCTTTGATTTCAGGCAAGAGGAGATTATATGATTTATGGAGAAATTTACCTACACGTTTAATTCCTAGATTTGGAAGTCTTAAGTTTAAAACTCAGTTCATCCAGCTGTAGGACTCAAAAAAAGAGAGTAGGAGACTCAGACCAAAACTTTCATGTGACTGGATTTAAAGGGAATTCACTCTGCTGAAAGCAATTCCGATTAATATAATGTGAGCATTTCAATGTACACTCTTGAATTATTCATGCCCTATCCAGATATTATCGTTTTATATGCAAGTCTATAGTCATTTGACTTTCAAAGGATATCCTGTAGATATCTTAGGCCTGATCCACTTGGTATAAATTATGGAATTCCACCATAACATTACCATAAATCTTTATATTCAAATGCAGATTGTGTCTTTCCTCAGATCTATTCTTCTTGCTCTTCTGGATAATATGAAGCCAATGTAAATTACATTTGTAAATGGGAATTATCACTATTTTCAAGATTAATAAGTATATTAACATGCATTAATAAACTTTTTTTCAGATTTGTCATTTAACAAATTTATTACAGTTTTTTCTCAAGAAATGAATAACTTTATAATTTGATCTATGAATGAATAAATATAATGATATATTAAATTAGCATAAAATATTCTGATTATCAAGCATAATACATTTTCATGGACTTCCTACTAGGAGAAAAAAAGGATCCTAATTAGATTTGGACATTGATTAAATGCATGGTGAGTAAATTGAACCTAGTATTTACTGAGCAAATGGTACATTTTACTTTATCTGTCTATGATCTTTATAGAAAAATAATCTATTCATTCTTTTGCATAGAACATCCATAACTGTGTAGCTCGGATTCATGGCTCTCCTGAGAAAATATTTATATCGTATGCTCTTTTAGTACCCCGAATTATGCTGAGGTACACTCTTAGATGATTTTTATTATACTATTCAAATAACTTCCTAAATAAGCCCTTATAAAGTGAAATGGTCAGTGTTCCAGGTGCAGTGAGTAGTGCAGTAGACCAGATTCAAGTCAGCTTCTGAGCTCTGATGTCACTTTTTTTCCTTTCATAAGTGTGCACACACACTTAGACATGCACAAGATACACTAGCCACTTTTACCAGCCCTTTAAACATACTCGCTAAAAACTGGATTTTCATTTAACACCATTGATCACTCAGGTATCCTCCCGAACCTACTATGTTATCTACCCAGAATTTTCACATTATATTGGTAGTCAATTAGTCATAATTGCTGAAATTATATCATAGGTGACAAAACAGGATGTAAATCACACAAATGCCCTTACTCATGTTTCCCATAAGGAAAGTAAGCACGAAAACAAAAATCAAGTTTGCTTTCAATTCCATTATCATTAACTCTCTACTCAGACAGCAGCTTATCATTTTTGAGAAGCACGCAAGCAGGGATGTTATTCCTACGTTTACAAGTATATCTGAAGATTAATATTTGTTCTTGGTCAACAGCAATTTGAATACCCACTGTATGTTGGGGAGATGGAATAAATAAAGTGAATGCATTTGTTCCCTATGTTCAGTTATTACAGGTATTGATCAGAGTAGATCTATCCTGTGCTTTGTTCACAAATCAATCCTAATATCTCAGGAGTTAATATAAAGTCATGCCCCACAGCAACTATTGTTAACGGTTTGCGCATGGATCCTTCCAGAAGCATCTCTCTTCATAAATACGTATACACTTACACATATGAAGTCTTTTATACAGAGGAATTAAGGCTAGTTATTTTATGTGCCTTTCTATGGTTGGCTCTATTTACACTTAAATATTGTCATGTAATATGTTTCCATGACAAAATGCAACTCCAGGGCTGTTTGAGTTTTTTTTTTTTTTTTAAGATAATTAAAACAAAAACAATTTCCTTGGTTTGTCCTATGGTCGCTGTCCCTGGTGCGACCTCTGCCTACTTCACTACGTAAGGCACGCATTAAACATTGAGTTGAGCTCCCTGCTCATCTTCTTTCCCAGAAACATTATCATTATGAAGCTCCTGTTGGGTGTTGTGAAAAAAAAGTCTAACTTCTGCACTAAAATCTTGGTTTTCACACCTCTGAATTATAGAGCAGAAACTGATGTGGAAATTTATTCTCAATCTAAGAATCAGGTGCCAATGTTAGTCTTCATTTCTTGTTGCATTTGCTCTTCCTTAGAAACGTGGAACACACGAGTGGGGGAAGAAAAACTTTCCTTTGTTCTCTTATCTTTGTGGCTATGGCCTGTTGTGAGTTAAATTTATAAAAGGGAGTCATGGGAGAGAAGGTATATAAATGTTATTGATGTTAATATTTTTAATTTTCATTCATGGCAGTCTCACAGAAGAGAATTAAGAAGACTGAGGGAAGTGGGGAGACTCAGAGGTTTACGTGCTATCTTGACAAGAGACGGAAAATTCCAGGAAAACAACTAGGAAATACATGGCAGAAACTACATGACCCTTAGTGGTACATAAAGGTCTTTTTAGCCTCATGTCTTGGTGCCGTCACCATATCTGGTGAGGAGGGTTGTTCCCCTGCTAGGGAGAAAGAGGATGCCTCTATGAGGAAAACTAGTCCAGCTTGTAGACACATAGTGGGAGGGCAGAGAGCTCTTCCTATGTCCAATTTCTCTCAATTACCTTCAATTCAAAATAATTTCTGTGCCAAAGTGGCCTATTTCGAGGTGGCATATTTTGATCCTTTTCACCTGACTATGCTCTTTTTTCTTGTCCAATGACTGTATAGGTATCTGCTAAGTATATCCTTGACCTTTTCATCTTTTTACATTAGCACTTAAAAAAAAAATAGCAAAAATAATAAATCTTGAAGCCCGATACTGATAAAATGTGTATGTTCCCTACTGATGTTTGTATGTGCGGTAGTGGCCGGGGGCTGCCTAGGGAAGATATCTCTGTAACTTCTAGTTTTTCAAATGTATTTCATAATATATAGCATAGCACTGTATTTCTGCATATGTTTCCAAGTTGGTTTTGTTATCATGGACTAACTCTGGGCTAATCATTTGAAAGTCTCCAGAGTCTTTATATTTTTGAAATAGGAAGATTTCAGAATATTGAGGGGTTTTTTCTCTGAGTTTTAAAAACATAAACAAAGTTACGTTACAGATTTTTTCTTTTTTTTTATACCTTACCTTGAGTTGTGCAAAAGATGAGCACGACTTTCTTAATAGCCCATTACTCTTTATAATATTAATATCAATATGGAAAAAAAAATGAAAGGAAAACCAGATTGATTGTGAGGAAAGAGGTACCATTATTTATTTATTTATTTTTAAGCAGGAACTCAACTTTATTGCGTCAAGCAGCCACTTATATAGAGCGTGGGGAAGGGGCGGGGAAAGAAGGCGGGGGATGAGGTGCGTGACAGGGTTGGGCCAATGGCATGGTACCAGGTTGGCTGTATCTAGGTAGAGGCAGTTTCAGGCCGGGCCTTGCTGAGTCATTGGACTTACTGGTCTTGAGTGCAACAGTTTTCAACAATTTTTGAGGAATGGTAGGGGAAAAACTCAGAAAACTAGATTTACAACACAAAGCAGCACACACACACAAAAGCAGGACACAAACATGCCAGGGTGCTCTAGGTCCTTAAAAATGGAAAGTGGCAGGTTCCTGAAACTACAAACCAGCAGGCCTCCTCCGAATTGTAGAATAGCCTGATGGGTCCAGAGTACTGAGGAGAAAAAGGGGAGTGGAATCAAAATATTGCCATAGCAACAGCTCCTGTAATCACTTTATGTGAAACAGACCACCTTAAGATATGCAGTGTCAAACAACACCATCATTTTTCATTATCTCTCGTGGTCCTAGAGCTGATGGGGCTCAGCTGAATGGTTCTTGTGTGGTGGGGGGGACTCTGAAGCAGTTGCAGTCAGGAGTTGGCTGGGGCTGAGCCAGCTCACAGGCCTCCTCATCACTCTGCCTAGTGGCCAGCACGGCTGTCAGCCAGGATGCTCACACATGGCTGCTCCAAGTGGCCTTGCCTTCCTCAAACACGGAGGCTGGGTTCCAAGAATGGGAGTCCTAACAAAGGGCCAGATAGAAGCTGTCTTGCCTTTGTGACTTAGTTCCTAAGTCAGGTAGCGTCACACACTCCGCTGCATCAACAGCCCATACTCAGGGGAGGGGACTCATCCTCCACCTCCCGAAGGGGGAGGAGCGTCAAAGAGTTTGTGGGTGTATTTTTAAAGCACCCACCCTCCATGCTCCTCTTCTAGCGGGGTAACTGGATTCGTAGCTGCGATTACCTGGATTCCATAAAGTTCCAGGTGAAAGCTCACAGTTTCCTTTTAGATAAGGTGGGCACATGGGGTTCAGGTAGCAGCTTGTGCAGGGGCTCCCAGTGAGCAGGGTCCAGTGGCAGCCTGAGGGCAGACATCTGTGCATGGCCTGTCCATACACCATGTGCCCTAGAGGGGAGAAAGATGACAAAATCAAAGTTCTGGTATGCTCGGCTGCTAAGGTTTGGGAGGAAAAACAAATGGTTGCCTTTGGGTTTGAAAGGCTTATCCTCAGTGGCTATGGGAGTCTTAGCGTCGTTGACCATCACACTGAAAAACAGGCTTAGAAGTCAAAAGTATTGGTGTGTAGAGCAAAGGAAGGACTGAGCCTGGAGCTGCCGTTTCGTCTCTGGGTCATCTGTGTCTGACAGCTTTGCATTTAGAGCTCAAGGACGTGGGAGCCTTCACTCTTTCTTCCAAGTGGGAGCCCCTTGGTGGGAATCGTGTCTTCCTTACTCACAGTGTACTTCTGTGCCAGCATAAAGGGAGGATTCTAGGAAAGCCTTCTGTGGAGGAAGGGAGGTGGGGAGAAGCGACTGGTCAGCAGAATAAGCACAGGGAGGCAGAGCCAGGAGCCAACTCCAACCAGGCACGGTGGCACCCAAGCCTTCTCTCTTCGGGGGAGCTGGCCACAGAGACAGTCCTCAGTCTTGGCCTGGCATCTGTGAAGTCACTGTGGAGATGCAGGACTGGAACCAGGCAGAGGAGCCAGCAGAGGAGCTTGGCCGAGGGTACCGGGAAGAAGGGCTCCCCACTGAGGCCCAAGAACTCTGGGGTGGGCTCTTGGGGTGGGCTCTCACCTAGTACATGGACTGGCTTCTGGCAAACGCAGAAGGGTAGGGGCAGGTCCAGCCAAAGACCACTCCTCAGGGAGAGTGGATGGTGGGAGGCTCAGGGGCAGGCCCCGCACTCAGGCAAGGCCAGACTGCTGGGACCACCTAGGGACAGAGGGCCCTTCATGAGGAGCAAGCAGTGGCCTAGGAGGAGACCACGTGTCTCTCTGCAGGCGTTAGACTGTGCCAGGTGGAGGGCTGGGTGTGTCTGTGTCATGTGCCCCTTCTTTGCATCCCGGCTCATCCCTAGGGCTTGGTGCCTGAGAGCCCTTTCAGAAATGTTTACTGAAGGATCACCTTGGGCTGATTTTCATCCCAGGGAGGCAGAGTTGAGGTCAGTATGAGGAAGGGCTGGCTGGCTGACAGCCAGAAGCATCCACTGATTACCAGGTGACTTCTCCCACCTCCAGTGGTGGGAAGCTCCTCCCTCCAAGGCCAAATTGATTTTTTCGGCCTAAAAGTCCATGGCATTCCTTCAGCTTCATGTTCATACTGGGGATATGGAGGTGAGCAAGACCATGACCTGTACTGTATCACTTTGGCTGAGCCAAAGACTGGGGAATCCATATGAAAAAGTAGGAATGATCTTAATTATAGAAAAATGCAAACCAAACCCACAATCAGATATCACCTACACCCATTAAGATGGCCACTATGAAAAGAAAAAGAACAGAAAAGAAAAGAAGAAAGAAAAACACAAAAACATCATTAGCAGCACTAATCACAGTAGCCAAAAGGCAGAAACAAATCAATGAATGGATGGATGCATGGTTAAAGAAAAGTGGTCCAACCACATTGTAGGATTTTTTTTTTTTTTCAGTTTCTGGCCAGGGCTGGGTTTGAACCCACCACCTCCGGCATATGGGGCCGGCACCCTACTCCTTTGAGCCACAGGCACCACCCCACTGTAGGATTTTTTTTTCCAGCCTTAAAAAGAAAGGAAACTCTGTTAGCACAGGGAGTGGATGGACCTGAGGACATTATGCTGAGTGAAATAAGCCAGTCACAGAAACACAAATGCCCTGGGACTCCACTTACAGAGCATCCCAGAGAAGTCAAATTCATGGAGACAGAGAATAGAAAGGTGGGAGTCAGGGGCCAGGGGCTGGGTGACAGGGGTTTCCCAGGCAGGGTTCCCATCTTGTGAGATGAAGCAGAGCCTCACAAATATACTTAACACTGAATACTTTAAAACTATAGAGTATGTACTTGAAAACGGCTAAGATGGTAAATTTTATGTTATGTGCTTTACAACCACAATTAAAAAGGGGCAGGGGGTGCTGTGTACTAGTGGTCACTGCCAATTGCAGGAGGAAGGGGGCTGCCCTCCCATGATGGTGAGCTGAGCTCCCAGGGTAGGGGCTGGCTTGGCCTCTAAAGCCCCACCCTCCCCACCTTCCCTACCCTGCACGGCTGCCAGGAAGTCTCCCACCTGCCACACAGACCTGCCCATCTCTGTCCCTGTCCCACAGCCTGGAAGTCTAAGGTGAATGCTTCCCTCCCTCTAGGCTTCCTGGGCTGCTCACGTGCAACCTCCTTCCTCACTCGTGGGCCCACCCAGGAGCCTCTCTGAGCCCTCAGTGGGCAGCCCCGCTGAGTCAGGGTAGGTGAGGGGGGGAGACTATGGGGTGGGCAGTGCTTCCTTGTCTTGGATCCCCCAGGACTGGACTGAGTGAGTTGCACCAAGATAAGGCCCAAAGAAGGTAAGGCTCTGGAAACAGCCGCCCAGCTGGGGACCAATACTGACCTGGAGACCTCAGCTGCGCAAGGGTGTGAGCCCCGTTTTCCACCTAACCTGTGCCTGCCTTATGTAGCAGGTAGTGACCACCCTACTGGGCGCTGGGTCCATACCTGGCTTGGCTCCTCTCCTTGCTGGGCCTTCCCCTCTGGGGCTTTTGCGGAGATCCTGTGGCTCAGGCACCAGCACAGCAGGGAGGTAGGGACAGGGGAAGCCAAGTGCTTGTCCTTACTGGTGCCTAGTCTCTGAGCCCCCAGATGGGGGCCAAGCCACCAAACCATCAAGAAAGCTTCCTGGCAGCCAGTAGCTGGTCCAGGAAGAACAGCCCCGCATGCACAGGGTTGTCCTGAGGATGTGGCAGCCTCGTGCACCTGCACCACCTCCACCCACACATGACAGTTGCTAAGCTCCCAGGCCTGCCTCAGCAGGGTCGGGGAAGCCTGGGGAGGTCACACACACTTTGCTGTCCGCCAGTCGCTATCCACTATTCACTATGCACTATTCATTCCCTATTCGCTATTCGTAGGCCCCAAGGTTGGTCTGTGCCTGCCGGTCTGTGCCTGGAAAAAGAGAGCCTCTGCCCCACCGCGCTCACTTTCCGGTAGGGACTTGGTCCAAAAGGGACAGGGACTAGGCAGAGTGGTGACATGGGGAGGGGCTGACAGGGCAGGAAGGGCAAGACCAGGCAGGGGAGCCGCCGACCCTCTTGGAAACATGAGGAGGTTCAGCCTGCCAGCAGCCAAAAGGGGACTCTCAAGACAGGGCGCTGTGGTAGCTGAGGCAATGAGGGTGTCCTGACCCCCAGCCAGGACACTGCCTCCCTCCAGAGTGCGGCCAGAGCTGTGGGAGGCTTTGAGGAAAGTGATTAGGCAGCTGTGTTAGGGACAGTGGCTCTGGCTGTCTGTGGAAGATGTGGCGAGGCAAGACCAGCCCAGGCTGAGAGTCTTTGCTTTGTCCCTCCATTGTCACACGCTCCAAAAGGCTGTTGTCCATCTGCCTAGGACCAGCGTTAACTGGTGGGTTGTCTCCCTTGATGGCTAGTTAGGTCCCAGGGGTTGGAATGTGCCTGGTTCACCATCACAGCCCTGGGCATGCCCTGGGCCTGGTGTCCGAGGCCCTTCACGAGTGTGTGGGGTGGAGGCGTCCAGTGATGACCCTTTGCAGTGCTGTCCACAGGGCCTGGCATGGTGCAGCAGGGCAAGGAGAGTAATGTTGTGGGCTCCACGCCCAGCTGTCAGAAGAGTGTGCATCTGGCAAATGAGCTTCCTACAGAAAACCCTCCCCAGGGCCCTGAGCTAGGAGCCCCCAGTACAATGTGCTCACATCAGAGGAGGGGAACCAAGGCCCAGCAAGGGCAGGGATGTGCCCCAGAGAGGCAGCGTGCCCAGGATGCACCACGCACCAAGCCTCGGCCTTGCTGGGCCTTGGTCATCTCCCTATGGGATGGAGATTTAATTCTCTCTGGAGCATTCTGATAGGAGTGAGCTGAGAGGGTCACAGGCTATCATTGATGACTGCCCTCACTAATGACGAAGTAAATAAACTGCACAGCCCTATGTAAACTGTAACGTCCAGAGGACTACAGTTTTGCAAACTGTCATGAAATCTTTAAAAGACAAAGTCACATGGCCCATAAATCACAAAGGGCTTTGGAGGCTGCTGTGTGCCCTGTAAACTAGAGAGCATCTTATAAACTCCTGTGTGCCCTCATCAGCCGGCTCTTCATGACAGCAGGGCACTCTGTAAGCTGCAGAGACTCTAAAGTGCTCTACAAACTGCAATTTACTTTCCACCTGCAAAGCACTTCCTAAAACACATGATACTCCGTCAAGAACAAAGTGCCCTATACACTGCTGAGTGCTTTGTGCAATGCAGACCACACTACAAACAGGGATGTGACTCATTAAAGACAGAGCGCTGTGGAAACACCACTGTGATCCTCAAAATGCTTTGTAAGCTGTAAAGTGCTGTCCAGATGTGAGGGAAAACTCTTCTCGGCAGGGCCACTGGTTAGCCCCCCCTACCTCTTGCCCACCTCGGAAGAGACAGGGGAGGGGTGAGGGTACAGGATCAGGAGACCAGGTCTCTCCTCCTATCCACTGTGCTGGGGCCCACACTCTGTCAGCTGTACCTGTCAGGGATGGTGCTAGGAAAAGATACCGCTCCGAGGGATGGCAGTTCACCTCACCAGCCGCTCATGCCAGAACCCCCCAGCCCGAGGAAGCCCCCTCTGACGGATAAACAAGTGCTGAGTAGGAAGGAAAAGGGCTTTTGTGACTTGATCCCATAGGCAATGGGGGATCATCGAAGGTTCTTGAGCTAAGGGTAGAGGCTTTAGACTCATGAATCTGGCAGGGACTGGATTTGAGCTAAGCAGGATGTCATAAACCTATTGCAGGAGCAGATACTGTGCATGATGGTCTTAAACCACCTCTGTCCTGGACTGTGGGCCTGAATGGGCTGAATGGAAAGCAGTTTCCTTCCTGAAGTAGGCTCAGACGGGGCCTCAGTGCCGTGGGGAGGTGGGCTCCTTGTCTGATAAATGCCAGTTTTTGCTGACACTTTCCTTTTCACTGAGTCAAATACAAAGGCTTTGAAACTGCTAGAAGGACTGGTCTGTTATACACCCCTCAATGGTCTTTGCTTATCCCTGACCATGGATGGTCTCAGTGTCAATCTCTAGATCATCCTTCCAAGGAAGCACCTGGCCAATGTCAGCAGGGAGGGACAGAAGCCTTCCAGTCACCCCAGGAGCATGACTGAATGGCCCCACTGGCCTAGTGGTCAGTTTGTGGTCCTCTGATGTCCCCCATCATTTGGTTCATTTCTTCATTCACTAAGCTCAGTAGGAGCTGAGAACAGATCCCACCCCAGGTGATTGCAGGGCAGGCTCACAGGGCTGTGGCAAGCTGTGCCCCATAATAATCACGGAGGCAGAGGTGTGAGTAAAGAGGACAGTGGCGGAAATCTCCCCTCCTTCCAGAGCTCGGAGGGCTTCACACAGGAGGTGGCACGGGAGGCTGGCCTTGCAGACTGAGTAGAAGGCCTAGCAGAGAAGGAAAGAGAAAAGGCACTCCAGGCAGGGGCTAGGATAGGCAAGGGCACGGCCTGCTGTGGGGACCTGTGACCAGGAGAGCTGCCAGGAGGGACTATTAGAAAAACATGCTGGTAGTTTGGGGCCAAACTCTGACAGCTGGGGCTTACCCCTGCAGGATGCCAAGGAGTCCAGACAGGTTTTAGTAGGGAAGACAAGGCCAGATGGAGGAGGAGCAGCTCTCAGGCAGCAGGGGGTACACAGGGTGAGAGAGGGTAAGGCTAGAGCAGGGAGAACAGTGCGGGAGGCCAGTGCCTGGGGTAGGGGGTGGGTTCAGATTGTCAGGACTAAGGGGCTGGCTGTAAGCTTGGGGACTGGTGTGTGCATTTAATCTTAGAGCCTAGGTTAGGGCAGAGGTGCTCAGTAATACTTGAAGGAATGGCTGAATGAATGAATGAAATATTGGGGTTAGGGACCATGCTTCTTTCTGAGCCTTTTCCCCTGTACCCTCCAAGCACCCCACACCAACCAGAGATGCCAGAGTATAAGAGAGGCCCCAGAGAGCTCCCTCACCCTCCCTCCACTGTGTGAGATCAGAGAAGATGCCGCCTGCAATCCAGGGGCCCTTACCAGGTGCTGGATCTGCCAGTACCTTGATTATGAACTCCCCAGATTCCAGAACCGTGAGAAATGTCTGTTGTTACAAGCCACCCAGGCTATGATAATAGCCCAAAGACACAAGGTACCCTAAACCGAGTGGCTTGGACAACAGAAATTATCTCAGTTCTAGAGGCCAGAGTTTCAGATCAAAATTTGGAAATAGGGCACATGCTCTGATGGTGCCAGGGACAGATCTGCTCCAGGCCTCTCACCTCACTTCTGGGGTGCCTTGGTTTGTGGCAGCAGAACTGTGATCCTCCCGTGGCACTCTCCCTTGTGTGCATGTCTCTGTCCAAATTTCCCCTTCCTACAAGGATCCCCATCAGTGGGTTCCAGTATGACCTCATCTTAACTAAGTACATCTGCAAAGACCCTATTTCCAAATAAGCTACATGCTGGGGTCCTGGGGTTTAGACTTAAATGGGTGAATCTGAGGGGACACATTCCGCCCACACCACCACATGCAACGCCTTCCTTGCGTCCTGCCATCCTTCCTCCCTGGCTTTACTGAGCATTCCCACCCCCCTGCAGGCATTTCCTATGCTCAGCATCCAACACATACGTATAGCTGACATGTGAGTTAGGGCAAATCCAGCCCCAAACAGGGAAGCTGGCCTGCAGCAGCTCACTGTGTCCCCAAGGTGGTTAGGACCTCCCTTTCCCATATGTATCTCTAGGAGCCGAAACAGTGAAGGGACACTGTCAGGCATGTCTGGGCCCCTCTGGCTCTGCCCCTGCTGAGCACATCCCTCTTCACGCTGCCTCCCTTGCAGCACGTCAGCCTCCATCCCGAGCCTGGCCGACTCTGAAGCAGTCAAGAGAGCCACATCAGAAGATGCCCAAGGAAGCTTCTCTTCATTGGCCCTGGGAGACAAGGTGGAGAAGGAATATTCTCCTGAAGCTGAGAAGAAGTAGGTGGTCACATTCCCAGGGGCTGGCTGGCAGAACGGGTGTGGCTTACAGCAGTGCCCCTGGTCCCACAGAGGCCACCCTGTGGCTATGTGACCTTGCGCGAGTCACTTCTCCCCAGGCATGGGTCATCTTCACCATCCCCGGACACAGGGCCTATTTTGTCAACCCACTGTCCAGCTGGGCATAGCAGTGACTCCCTGGGGCTGCTGGCAGTGGTCTGGCCTTTTGCAGACTTTATAGCAAAACCCCACAGCCCAGAACAGTCGGTCTAAGAAGGATGGAGGTCGTCCTGCTGTCTCCCTACAAGGGACTTGGTGTACCTATCCAAAGTCCACCAACACACTGGTGGTCACAGACTTGCTGATGGTAATGGAAATGAATTGTGTTCTGCAAGGCCTAGAAACCTTTCTCATGAAGGTAAGAAAGCTAAACTGGGAGCATGTAGAAAGGTCACAGGTGCCACCAGGACCCAGACAGACACGCCTGTGCAAGGGAGGGGCCACACACACCTCGGTTGGCCAGCCCAGGCCTGGGCATTGTGCAAACCAGCCCTTCCCACCCACTCCCCAGCAGCTTCTTTCTCTTTTGATATTAGGGGGAAAGAGCCTGAAGAGGAACAGCATCCTGTCAACAGAACCCGGAGGGGCAGTAGGAGGAGCATCAACTGGAAGAGACAAACCACTAAGAAGTGATACCGCCCTGGTGGCCACTGGGCATGCTGGGCCCCAGCCTGGATGCCATACCTCCCTGCACAGCCCAGCACCCCAGTCTCCCAGCCCCTCCTGCAACCCTCTGTGTAATAAATGAGCTACCTCCGGTGTGTGGGTGAGGCCCTGGGGTAGGCTGGGGCTGGCCCAGCTCAGTCTGGCTCCTGCAAGGCCAGAGGCCCTGATAAATCTGCTCCTGGCCGAGTCCTTGGAAACACCCATCCCCTGAGCCCAGAGCTTCCTCTGCAGGCAGTTAAGACAGCCCAGGCACCTCCCCCTCCCAAGGACACAAACTGTCTCACCCCAAGGGGCCAAGCTTGAAGACAGCGTAATCCCTGGGGAAGCCTTGGGCAGGATTGAACTGCGCCCTCTTGCCCTTTACTAGGGGTAGGCTCAGAGTCATACCCAGGTAGGAAAGAAGGTGACAGAGAAAAGTGGAAAAAGGCAGAGACGGAGGTGGCATAGATAGAAGAGACAGGGAGATGGGGAGCCTATGAAGGGGAGAGAGTGGGAGGAAGGAGGGGAGAGGGAGGCCGAAACAAGAGGATGAGGAGAACAAAGTGGGCAAAAGAGCAGGGACACAGAGCCACCCCGAGACAGCCCAGCAGCAGTGCCCCTCCCTGAGAAGGCCTGAAGAGTCCTTAGGCCTTAAGCAGCATCACAGGCCCAGAGACAGAAGCCTCCAGGCGTGTTTTCTCGTCCTGTGTCCCAGACACAGCACCAGGAGGGACAGACAGAACACCAGCCAGCAGCTCTGGGCTTACTGTCTGGTGTTCACGAGAACCACTTCCCAGGAGCAGGAGCAGGAGCGGGGAGAGGGTCCTGGAGAGTTCAGGACCTGATCTGAGGCTGGCAGCTGGTGAGTGTCCCACACATAACAACTTGCGCTGCTGCTGTGATGTAAGCTTTCTTAGTGTGAATTTTTTGAGGCTTAATTTTTATCTTTTGTATCATTCAAAGATGTTTTTTGAATTACACATTTGTCCTCTCAGAAATGGATTTGAAATGGCCTCCTATCTTCTTACGGCTGCAACCTTTGATGTTTGTTAGGGGTCTTGGTGGGGGCGTCTAACCACTCTCATTTCCTCTGCTTTGGAGCACCAGGACAGATGAGGATCAGAAGGCACCCTCCAACCCTGAAGGCAGGTCTCCGGTAAGGGTCAGAATAGAGACCTTGGTTCGAGCCTGAGCCCGTGCTGAATGATGAAGCCTCTCACCTGCCCTGGATCTGACCTGTGGACCCTGTGCTCAGGGTGCTTGCATGGGTTTGCCAAGCAATCTGTACGTACACTTCAGCAGCTGCGTGCACTGGCAGACCTGTCTCTGAAAGGCAGGTGCTGGCCCTGCCCAGGGTGCTCTCCACACTGAAGAGGGCAAAAATGAGCTGCCCATGAGCAAGGACACCTCTTATTGGGGTGGGCGGCAAGCTCAGTGAATATCCAGTGCTACCTAATCAAATTGTTCCCTGGGGAGAAGGGAAAAAAGAAGAAGCCCCTGCCCCATAGAAACACCAGGAGAGGATAACGCTTCATCCTCAGCATGACCCCCAACAAACCAGGCATGATAAAAAAAACTGCTAGATCAACTGAGAAAGTCATAAACTCTCGTCAAGTTAGAGTAGCTGAATTTTTCAAGTTCCCTCCTGTTGTCATTGCCTTTGGATTCAGGAAGGTCCAAGGCTTTCTAAGGCTTTCTATGGCCTGCTTCAAGTGGATACTCTAGAGATAAGAAAGCACATGGAACATGCTATTACTGCCTAACCCCAGGCCTTTGCAGGCATCATTAATCAATCGCAGCACTCTGAACCTCAGTGATGCCATCTCAGCACAAAGATCCAAGTAGCCATTACCAATGGACTACCAGTCTTTGTCATCCACGGAGCATCCCTTTCCTCTCCCAAGACTCAGTTTTTAGGAAGTCTTCTTGGAGGAATTGAGGGTGGGGTTAGAGCCAAAGCTGAAAATGTAGCTTTTGTTAGGAGGCCTTGCTGTGTGTTGTCTGTGCCTAAGTCGGTGACATCTGATTATTCACCTCCCAGGTATTCAGCCTATCAGGAAGACACGTAATGGTAAGTAGCCCCATAGACCATGGGAAATGGAGGCAGGGTCTCCCCTTATCACTGAGCACCCTTCCCCCAATTCTTATTCAGGCTGACCAGTGGAAGGTCCAAGAGAAGGGAAGACTATGACTAGACTTGGCAGCAAAAAAAATTGAAATCAGAAGGAAAACCAGGAGGTGGGGTATCTGACTTCTCACAATATTAAAAAAGAAGAAGGAAGGCCTCATACAGTCAGCATGTGGTAGCACTGGGCACCGTCCCTGGTGCTGAACCCACACACTACTCCATCTCTCAGAGTAGTGGTGCACCCAGGGCTGGGGAGGGGGTCTGGAAGGGCAGTAAGACAGTCCCCAGCAATACTATGGACTAAATGGCCTGCAAACACCATCTCGTTACAAAGTACTTGGAAATACGGGATGATAAAAATTAAATACTCCTGTAATTGCATTATTAGATCTCATAAGGCAGTAACTTCTGGTCTTCTAAAAACACCTTTAAGAAAACATAGGCCAGGTGTGATAGTTCATACCTGTAATCCCAGTACTTTGAGAGGCCAAGGCAGGATGAGCACATAATCCCCTAGGAGTTCAAGAGCAGCCTGGGCAACACAAGGAGCTCTGTCTCTAGAAAAAAAATAATAGTAGATAAGAAAACAGGGTGACGCCTGTGGCTCAAAGGAGTAGGGCACTGGCCCCATATGCTGGAGGTGTCGGGTTCAAGCCCAGCCCTGGCCAAAAAAACTTCAAATAATAATAATAAGAAGAAGAAGAAATAAGAAAACATAAAGGTACACCTCAAAGTGGGAGAAAAATATAAATTTCTAGATAAAGAACTCATAACTCAAAAAGAAAACACCCCTATTTAAAAAACTAAAATGTGCTAAGTAGGCTGGGCACAGTGGCTCATGCCTATAATCCTAGAACTTTGGAAAGCTGAGGTGGGAGGATCACTGGAGGCCATGAATTCAAGACCAGCCTGTGCAACATAGTGAGACCCATCACTACAAAAAATAGAAGAATTAGCTGGGTGGCTGAAGCAGAAGGATTGCTTAAATCCAGACGTTTGAGGTTGTGGTAAGCTAGGATGCTGCCATAGCACTCTGGCTAGACCAACAGTGGGAGACCTTGTCTCCAAAAGAAAAAAAAAAAATGGACTGAATATTTGAACAGACATTTTGCAAAAATATAGGGCGGAAAAAAAGGACATGACAAGATGGCCCAAACCATTTGTCTTTAAGGAAATGCACATAAAACCACAAATAAGATACTACTAGAGACTTATTAGATCCCCCCCAAAAATTTTAACTGAAAACACCAAGTTCTGGCAAGTATGTAGAACAATTAGGACTCTCTTTTGTTGCTAGTAGGAATGTAAAATGATAAAGATACCTTGGGAGAGAGTTTGGTGGTTTCCTATAAAGTCATGCTTCTTATATAACCAGAGGAAGGAGGCAGGTTTTGGAGCAGGCTGCAAACTCCATTGTATGGAGTGGCCAGAGGGCCTAGAATGGCTCAGCCTGAACCCCAGGCTTCAAGGAGGCTTGGTCATTGTCACCTCATCTTTGCAGGGCTGTCCCAGGGCCTGAGATGGTGAAAGAGCAGTCACAGTTTTCAGCAACTTTCCATTGAAATGAGATGGAGTTTTCAGGCTGAACCCCAAAACCATAGTCAGAAATCTCCCCTAGGACCCGTGTGTCCAAAGATCAATGGGCCAGAGCTCCAGCCAACAGGCATCTGCTCTGCAGGATACAAACGTTCTCCCAGAGCAATTTGGGCTTCTGCCCACCTGGCAAACTGGCAGGGCTGACTGGCTCCCTCACTGCATCCACCCAGGAGGGCTTTGGAAGCAAGCATGGCTTCCAGGAACTAAAAACCCTTTGAGAAATTCCTGGAAGCTTAAATGTGTCTTGAGTTGGTTTATGGACAAATGTGGGTGGCTGCAGGCTGAGGAGGAAGAGGAGGACAGCAGATGGGGAGGCAATGGAATACAGTTGTGCGAAACCTTCTGCAGCTCTGCCCTGCCTGTCCTTGGCACAGCCGTGGACAGTCTTCACCTGCCTTCTCACTGTAACAGCAGCAGCAGGGCTGCCGGTGCAGGGCCACAAAGCCCTTGTCATTAACGTGTTGATGAAAACAGATAATGACGGGCAAGGCGCCTCCGCGCTTACCCTCCTCCAGATTACTGGTTACAAGGCCAATGCAAGCCCCCTTAGCTGGTGGGTGCTTCTCCCCCTGGGGGTTTTAAGGTCACAATCCTAGCGAGAGGATTTGCCAGCCGGAACGACAACAAATTTGAGTGATGAACAGAGGTTCTGCAGTAGTGGGGGCTCGTCATTTTACCAATTCTTAGAGACTGGAACTTTAATTTTTATTCTCCCCCAGAAAACAAAACTTGAGTAGCTGATATCCTCAAAGAAATAGGATCTCAAAGGACAAAAAAACTAAATAGATGAGGAATTATTTTCTGCAAAAGGAAGGTGAGAAAATGGACAAGAAATACTATCTGAAGCAGAACTACTGCAAGATAAAAAGAGATTAAGCAAACACATCAACATACCTAAGGAGGTAAGGAGATAACTCAGCAATGAGGCAAGTATAAGAAATGATTTTTTTAAAAAACAAAGTGGAAATAGTAAATATAAAATGTATACAGAGCAAAGAAATCCCATATACGGGACAAACTGTTGCTGGGACTGTCAGTTAGTACAACCTCTACAATATAGAGATTCCTCAAAGAAGGATCCAGACCTACCATTCGACCCAGCAATCCCACCACTGGGTATCTACCCAAAGGGAAAGAATCATTTTATAAAAAAGACACCCACACTCAAATGTTTATTGCAGCACAATTCACAATCACAAAGATGTGAAATCAGCCTAGGTGCCCATCAATTCATGAGTGGATTAAGAAAATATGGTGGTCGAGATATACCATGGAGCACTACTCAGCCATAAAAAAGGAAAGAAATCGTGTCTTTTGCAGTAACTTGGGTGGAACTGAAGACCATTATACTAAGTGAAGTATCTCAGGACTGCAAAAACAAGCACCACATGTACTTTCTAAAAATTGGGAGCTAATCGATGGACACACCATGGGTGCAAAGACATGAAAAGGTCGTAAGAAGAGATGTCAAAGGCCTGGATAATGCAGTCAATAAGCTTGACTTTGTGTAAGTGTGAATACACCTAACATACAGAGAACACACATTCCCTTTGGACGCTTAGGGAACTTTTTCCAAAATAACCATATATTAGGCCATACAAGAAGCCTTATGAAATTCCAAAGGGATTTACAGATTATTTTCTCCAAGTAGCATGCAATAAAGTTAGAAATAAATAACAAAAATGCCCTAACATCCTATATTTCTGGCAACTAAATGACATTACTAAATAGGTCTTGGGTTAAGATTGAAATCATAGACATTTCAGAAAACAATCAGAAATATTTAGAATTAAATGATAATGAAAACTACACGTCAGAATTTGTGGCACACAGCTGAAGCCGTACTTGGAAGAAAATTTATAGCATTAAGTATATTCATTAGGAATCGGCAGAGACTAAAAGATAAAATCAAGCATTCAGTCCAAGGGAACTGAAAAATGACATGGCAGAGTAAAGAAGGAAACATAATAAAGAAGTGCAGACATGAATGAAGTGGGGAAGATGAACAAACCCAAAAACTAGTCCTTTAAACAGATTAACAGATAGGCCTCCAGAAAGACATACACTGGTTTGGTTAAAAAAAGAAAATAACAAATATTTTTATATCATATTATGAACAATCAGACAATCTGAAAATCTAGCCACCTGGGCAAAGACTGCTATGTGTTTTCCAAACAATTTTCCTGTCCTCTGGGCTCACAGCCCAAATACACTTTTCATCCTTCTGTGTTGTAGCTAGGCATCTAAGTTCTGGCTAATGAAATATGGGTAGCGATTACATTTACCACCTCCAGGCCTAACCTGTAAAAGTTGGCCACAGAGCACCCTGGGTTCTCAATAGTGCTGAGTCTACTGGACACAGAAGGTCCAGTGGGCTCTAAGCTCCCAGGGCACGGGATGGCATGAGAAAAAAGGGTTCCGAGCTTCAGATCCTCCTCCTCAGCCCTCATTGAACAATGTCAAGAGTGGGAAGTAAACTTTCATATAGGCCCCTGATATTTTTTGTTTGATTGGTATAATACCTCCCTCATGAATGTGAATAAGTTCTTATAAAAATGCCAATATTAGTACCAAAAGAAATGGAAAAGTGGAAAAAACTTGGAAGTTTTAAATAAATGGAAATGATAGTCAAAAATCCTGTGTGTACCGTGTATACTCGAGTATAAGCCGAGTTTTTGTGCCAAAAAAACCCGAACTCGGCTTATACTCGGGTCATACAGGTTATTTGATTCGGTGCGCTTAGCTTAACAGGTATTCAAGCTAAATCACAAAGGTTAAAATCCTTCAAAACTGGATTCCTCCTCATCATCATCTGTATGTCCAAACAGAGCTTCAGCTGTATCTGATGTGAGGGTAGCAGCATAGACATTGTCATCATCACTGAGTTTGGAGATAT
>CAUYPK010088379.1:0-53731 GCA_963574355.1 Loris lydekkerianus | reverse complement strand
CCGCCCCCCCCCCCCCCGCCGCGCGCCCCCCGCCCGCGGGCCGCGGCGCCCCGCCGCCCCCCCCCCCAGGTCTACTTAGCTTATCCCAGTGAGGGTTGCCTAAGATCAGCAAGCACAATAGAGCTGTCCATGTACTATGACCCCATAGACTGTTCTTTTGGCACACTTTTCCCACAGTGATGGCACCTTGCTAGCAGCCAAGCCATTAGGAGATTTATCCCACCCAATATTCAATCCCAGCTGCCTGGTGCTATTGGAGTCTAGTCACTGCTTCAAGTCCTCTAAGACAGCTCTAGTGAGCAGTCCAGTCTAGTCCAAAATCATAAAACTGATGGACATCCTTTCCTGTCCCCAGTCCTCTGTGTGAGGGCTGGCTGGCACTTGCCTCTGTGCTAGTTCTAGACTTCCTCAGCTCCAGACCTCTTTGCTGTCTCCTGGAGACCTCCATTGCTTCACTGTGCCCTTGGAATGATGTCCCTGGTTATCTTCTCTCAGCTAGAGGAGTTCTTGTTCCCCTGTCTCACTGAGAGTGGCTAGTAAGAAGCTATTTCTAATCCACTGTCTTGCTCTGCCTCCCCCACACAGCAACAAGATTTTCTGTAGGCTTTTGAACATCTTCAGCCATTTCAGTTAATCATATATTATATTCAATATTCATAAAATGAAACTATTTAACTTATAACTTACATATTTTAACTTATAACTAAAACAAGGGTATATTTCAATAAAATTATTTGATCTTTGGAAAAATAAATATCAACATTAAATAAATGCATTATAGTTTATGGTCACCTGAATGAAGAAGTGTTGCATTTATCAAAAATAACAGAATGCCATATATAATGAAAAAAGTACAAAAATCACAAGTTGTTAGAACAGAAAATTATAGAATGTGTAAATTAATAGAAAAGCAATATTTTTAAAAAGGTATTGACAGACATGAATTTTTTAAATGAATGTCTGTCTAGCATAATAAATGGAAAAGTGTCTATACAAAAGCATATAGTTATGAGATTTCACAATAATAGGGCCAAGGGGAAGATCTTAAAAGCGTCCAAAGAAGGGGAAAAAGCAGATCACATGCCAAAAGGTGCATCAGTTTATTTGGGCCACTAAATCCCACAGCCATGCAGTGTGACTTAATTCCATGTTCCACTTCAGGGAAGTAAGGAGGAGAGGCGTTACTGAAATATAAACTTTCTTTCCAAGGTTGGCTCAGTATTCAGGGAAAACCTGAACCTGGCAGCGAAGGTCACCAGAGAGTGTGAAAGGCTTGGTGAAGTGGGCCAAAGGCACAGTAACACCTACTGTGTGGCTGACGTAGTCACAGAAGTACAAGGCCCAGGCATAGGCATAAAGTAGAATGAGGCAAACCTTATACATGGGATTTAGCTAACTTCAAAAGGACAAAGAAAAAGGTGGGATTTAAGTCACACCACAACGAATCAAAGCTTTGATTCATTCTTTGTACGTTCCTACACTCTGTGTGCCTGTGCTTGGGTGTGTGTCTGGGTGGGCGAGTGATAATGTTTTGTTACATGAAGGAACGTGCTGAGAGAATGAATACGAAGTGGGATTTACGTTTGGCTGGGTTTGGAGAATGTTGTAAATCTACAGATTAACCTGGAATTTCTAAGGCGAACTATAACTGGGACTATCGGGGCAAAGAGGGATGATTTGGTCACCCAAAGTGAACCCCAAGGGATTCTGAGTATGAGTAGATAAATGCAGGGTTGAGACTGAAATAAAAAGAAGGATAGAAGAGGGGAAAGGATAAAAGTCAAACTGCACAAGCCAGAAGTTGAGAGCAGACTTTAGGATAAGCAGACCTGTGAGTAAGCCTTTTAATCCGGGGACTGAAAGGCTGAACTTGGCGCTGATGTGGAGCAGACCCGAGGTGGAGCGTGCTGGAGAGAGTGCAGACAGCTCCACTCTGCACCTTTCACAAGTTTAAACATGTCTATGCGTAAAACAAAATAGACACGGTTTCAGATCTGCTTGTTCTCAGAGTTAATTCATGACATACATGAGTGTAGTCAAAAATTAGTTTATTTTAGATATGAGAATTCGTGACATTTGCCTTTTGATTCTGGCTCCGTGGACCTGTGTACCGCTCAGAGCTAAGACTGTCACTAGAAACCAAACGCCTGCATCAGAGCCTGGCGGTGACACAGGCGCACTGAGCTCTGCCTCCCTCTGGCCGCGCCTCATTACCTTCTGAAATTCCCAAGGACGCAGTTCATTTTCATAAATACAAGATGTGACAGCAATTTAACAAAGGCCCCACGACATTGGCTGCTGTCAGGAAAATGCCTAATTGGTCTATCTGCTGAAGAATATCCTCTGAATGCAGCCCTACGCTGAAATCTCCAAGGCTGGTTTTGAAAGATCTGCTGAGCCAGGAGGTCTGGCAGTATGTGCTGCGAGAAGAGGACACTAATCTAAAACGGAAGCACAATTTGAAATAGGATTTGAGTACTTCTCTTTCCTTTCTCATGTAGAGAAAGTATACGCTCTCTTTGAATGTGACTGCCACGTTTTTATTGTCAACACGGTGAGGCCTGACGCTGTAATTTTTCATCATCGAATTTTCCCCTGCAGCTTGCATTTTGAAATACAATGCAATCATTCTCTACACTGGATCTTCGTTTAATGTGCCACATGGGATTAACTGGAAATAATATCTTTAAAATTTAGGTATCTCAAAAAGTAACAAAGAAAATGAAATGTAACTTAAGAAAAGCAGTTGAATGCCTATGAGGGAAAATAAATGAAAAAAAATTCAAATACTCAATACGAAAGTTAAAGTTTTTGAGAAACAATTCTATAGGGTATTCATAAATGAGAAATAATAAATTAGATACCGAAATAAAGCATGTTTTATAAAGGGCAACTGCGAGTTAGAATATATTTCCTCTCTCTCATTATGTTTGAGCCTATTGTTTTCAAAGTCACTGGTGAAACTTAAAACAAACCACCACTTTAGGTAGATTCAATTCTGGATAACCTTGGAGCTCTTAATGCATTTGCATTTTGCCATCTGCTCTCCATGCTTCTTAACTTAATATGCATATCTCAGAATTGATTCAATTTACAAGCTCCTTCAGGAAGACATGTGCTACTATTGTTTTGCTGAAATGAAGATATTCAACAGTCTGTACAACATAAATATGAAAGGAGAGCATGGGAAGAACACTAGACAAAGAGTTAGGTGACTTCAATTCAGTTACATCATAATTAGTAACTCACTTTGTGACCTTGAACAACTCATGGAAACCCTCCTGGCTTTAAGTTTTCTCATGTGTAAAATAAATTAGTCAGCCTCTATAAATTTACTTCCAAATACAAAATATCCACAAATACATCTTCTTCTTATTGAAAGAAAGATGGATATTTTCAATTAAGAAACAAGTATCATCTGGAGCCCTTTTTTCCTTTTGATATCTTTAGAAAAACTTCTGGAGAGTTTCAAATGAAAAAGCACAGCCCTGTAACAAATACAACTAGAGGCTACTAGAAGCTCCATGTTTTCTAAAAGGAGAAGAAAAATTTAAAGTCAGTATTAGTTTAAATATATCAGTAATCACAACAATTGCAAATGTAAGAAACTTTTGGGAGTTTGTTACTGAGGTAGAAAGAGGGAGAGAGGAGAGAGCGAGAGAGGTTGCAAAAGCAAACACTAAATCCAGCTGTAGCTGTTTGCCAGGGACACTCCTATAAGAAAAATAAAGATATAGAAAGTTTGAAAGGTAAGTGATAAAATTTAAAAAATTCAATGAAAGGAAAGTTAATGGAACAACATTATCAGAATAGACAGACTTCCAAAGACAAGTTAGTGGAATATGAATTTATTAAAATGGCTAGGGATGATGAAGATTTTCACTTAATTATAAAAACAGCAATTCACCATTCACTTATAATGACCTTGAATCCTGAATCCACCCAGCAATGTAGCCTCAAATATATGAGACAAAAATTGGTGAAAATACCAAGAAAATTTGCCAAACTGAATTCTGAACGGATGTTTTTACATAAATAAATCAAGCAACTAGTCTAATAACCTGAACTGATAGACATATATTGAATCTTAAGTAGCCAACATTGTGAGCAAACTTGTCCTTTTACAAGGCAACATAACCTGTTCACAAAAATCTATATAGAATCCTTGCATGTCCTTATATTTAATAGAAATGGTGAGTGAGGATATCCATGGCTAATTCCTGATTTTAGGAGGGAAAACAGTCTTTCACCATTAATAATGAAACTAGGCTATAATGAATATAGGATTTTACATTGATCTCTTTATCAGGTTGGAAAAGTTCTCTCTTAATGCCTGTTTTCCTTACAGTTCTATAAATGTGTTTTGAAATGTATTAAAATTTCCTGCATCTTTTAGATGATGAGGCATTTCTTAATAATTTTTTCAACATAGTGAATTATGCCCCTTGAATTTTGAATGACAAAGCATCTTTGCATTCCCAGGGAAAACTTCATATGTCATCCTTATATATTGTTGGATTTTATTTACCATAAATTGCTAAGAGCTTTTTTTTTTTTTTTTTGCATTTATATGCATGAAGGGTATCAGTCCATGGTTTTTTTACTTGTAATTTCTATGTCTTATTTTAAATCAGGATAATGCTAGCATCATAAAGTGATTTGCATTTACTCTGTTTTCTGAAAGAATATGTGTGAGGTTGCTATTTCATCTATAAATGCCTGATGAAATTTACTATTAGAAACATAAGGTCCATAAGTTTTTTGTGAAAAGCTTTAAGTCTTTTTTATTTTATATATTTTAGGTGTACAACAAGGCATTTTGACATGCTTATAGTAAAATAGTCACTACAGCCAATCAAGTGAACCCACCCATGTAATTAACCTCTGCTTCTCTGTTGTAAAAACTCCTAAAATCTACTCACTCTGTTAGTAAATTTCCAGTATGTCTTTACTGGTTCAACTTTATTAGTTATGGCCCTCATATTGTATATTAAATCTCTAGACATAATTCATTTTATGTCCACAACTTTATGCCCTTTAACTATATCTTCCCTGCCTCCTTTGGTAACTGCCCTTTCTCTCTCTGTTTCAATGTATTCTACTTTCTTTCTTCTTTTTAATAAAATTTTGCATATAAGTGAGATTGTGTGGTATATGTCTTTTTGTGTCTGGCTTATTTCACTTAGCATAATATGCTCCAGGTTTTATCTATACTATTGCCAATAACATAACACTTAGGTTGTTTCCATATTTTGCTAGTTGTGAATAATAGTTGGAAGAATGTGGGAACACAGATACCTTTTTGAGATGTTGATTGAACCAAATTAAAAAGCTTCTGCATGGTAAAGGAAACAAGCAACAATGAAAGGGAACCTATAGATAGAAAAATGAGTAAAGGACCTGGATAAACATTTCTCCAAAGAAGGCACACAAAGGGCCAACAGGTATATGAAAAGGTGCTCAATATCACCCATCTTCAGGGAAATTCAAATCAATGAGATATTACCTCTTACCTGGAAGGATAACTATCATCAAAAAGCAAGAGATATAAGGCAGTGCCTGTGGCTCAGTGAGTAGGGTGCTGGCCCCATATACCAAAGGTGGTGGGTTCAAACCCAGCCCTGGCCAAACTGGAACAAAACAATAGCTGGGCACTGTGGCACCTGTAGTCCTAGCTACCTGGGAGGCTGAGGCAAGAGAATTGCCTAAACCCAGGAGTTGGAGGTTGCTATGAGCTGTGATGCCATGGCACTCTACCCAGGGTGATAAAGTGAGGCTCTGTCTCTAAAAAAAAAAAAAAAAAAAAAAAGACAAAAGATACCAAGTGTTGGCAAGGGTGGGGAGAAAAAGATATTTTTGTACACTTTTGGTAGGAATATAAATTGATGCTGCCATATGGAAAACTGGAAGTTTCTCAAAAATGTTAAAAATAGTACTGCCATATTACCCAGCAACCCCTCTTCTGGAGATATACTCGAAGGAAATGAAATTATCATCTCATAGACTTATCTGTGGGAACATTTTTGATAGAGAAATCAATGTTTTTGGTATTAGGCTATTTAGGTTATTTTGATCATCTTGTGTGAGTTTTGTAATTTTCTAGCAATTTGCATTTTTCTTAAAGATAGACTATGTTTTTGTTTATATGTTAAAATTGTCATTTGTTATATTTTAAATATCTGTAGAATCTTTATTGGTGTCTCCTCTTTAATTTCTAGTGATTTGTGCCTTTCTTTTCATTATTAGGCTAGAAGGTAGGTATCTTTTCTTGTAACTGTTTTGTCTAGGGGAGAGGTTATTCATTGTCTATTTTGTTGATTTTCAAATATTTATCTTATTTTTTTCATTATAATAATTTATGTTTAATTCCCTTTTTTTTCTTATTTTACTTAAGTGAGAACCTTACCTTATTTATTTTTAGACTTTTCTTCTTTTCTAATATAAGCGTTTAAGGCTATAAATATCTCTCTGAGCACAATTTTAGCTGCATCTTACAAATATTGATGTTTTGGTGATTTCAATTTTATGAAGTTCAAGGTATTTTCTAATTCTTTTTGTGATTCTTTCTTTGACATATTTATTTAGGGTGCATTGTTTAATGTCTAACTATTTGTGATTTTTCTAGATAGCACTTTCTTGTTGATTATTATATTAATTCCATTGTTGTCAGAGAAGATGCTGTGAATTTTAGTCTTTTTAAATTAATTGAGTTTTCTTTTATGACCCAACATATGGTATATTTTGATGGATGTGTCATGTTTAATTAAAAAGAACATACATTCTACTGTTCATTGGTAAAGTGTTCAATAAATATTAATTAGGTCAAGTTGTTTGTGCTGCTCAATCTTCTGTCTCCCCTGATAGCCTATCCTTACTAAGATATCTGGAGTTTTGCTATCTGCAGTTACAATGATAGATTTTTCCTTCTCATTTCAGTTCTTCAAGATTTTAATTCATGAATTTTGAAATTCTGTTGAAACACTTACAATGTGGTATTGTTGTATCTTTGTTAGGAATTGAACCATTTGTCATTATGAAATATTCTTTTTTAATCTCTGCTAATATTCCATGATTTGACGTTAACCTAATTATCCACTACAGCTTTCTGAACATGGGTATTTGCATCAGACATCTTTTTTTGTCTTTTCCCTTTGTCCTATTAGTATTTTTATACTTGAAATAAGTGTGCTTACTGTGTAGACAGATACAGTTTGTTATTGATGTTTTGTTCAGTTTGATAATCTCTGACTTTTAGAATGTTTAGATAATTTACATTTAGATAATTTTTGACATGGGTGGATGTAAACCTACCATCATGCTGTTTGATTTTGATTTTCTTTTCCTTCTTGCTCTTTTTCTTTTGGATGCATTAAGTTTTGTTTTATTATGTTTTGTTAATATTTCATTTTATTTCCACTCTTGGCTTGTTAGCTAAAGATTTTTGTGTATCTTTAGTGGCTGCCCACAAAAATTTTAAATTATATATCTTTAACTTAATATATTTAAATTACATGTGTGACTGAAGAACATTAAAACATTTCCGCATACTATTTCCTTTTCAGTCCATTATGCTTTGTTTGGGGTACATTGTTTATAAATCTGTATATGTACATGTGTGTGTGTGTGTGTGTGTGTGTGTGTTTGAAACCACACAGCACATTTTTGCTTTAAACAGCCAATTATTTTTAACCATTTTTAAAAATGAAATAAAGATGTTTTTATGTTTACCTGTATATTCACAATTATTTTTGCAGTTTTTGGCTGGAAAAACTGGTATATGGGGCCCGTGCCTACTCCTTTGAGCCACAGGCACCACCCTATATTTACAATTTTTGATGCATTTTTTTTTTTCATTTACTTTGCCAAATGGTATTTCATTATCTCTAAAGAATTTCTTTCAACAATCTTCTGGTATACACTTTTTGACAAAACTTTTTGATTTGTTCACTTGAAAATGTCTTCATTGATTAATTTTTGTAAGATATAAAATTTCCTTGCCTGTATTCTAGCTTGACAGTTGTTTATTTCATCATTTTAGAGATTCCATTTCACTGAGTAGGAATCACTGAGTTTTAATGTGTCTACACGTCATTTTTTCCCTCTCTATATAAACTGCATTGTTTTTTCTCTACATGCTTTTAAGAGTTTTCTCTTTATTTCTAGTTTTTAGTAACTTAATTATAATACGCTTTGGTATGGTTTTCTTTGTGTTCATCCTGTTGGCTATTCATTGGTCTTCTTGAATCTATGGGTTTATAGTTTTCATCAAATTTGTAGAATTTAGTACAGTTTTAGAATTTAATTTCTTTAGATTTCTTCAAATATTCTTATGTGTTTTTCCTCTCTTGTTTTCTGGTATTTTAATTCTGTATTTGTTACTTGGCTTACTACTATTAACTCATAAACGTCTGAGACTCTTCTTTTTAAAATTATTTCTTTTCATTTACTCTCAGTGATTTATTTTGCATAGTTAATGGTTTTATCTTCAATTTCACTCATCTTTCTTTCTGTAGTGTCTGAGCTGCTGTTAATTCCTTCTAGTGATAGGTTCATTTCAGATACTGTATATTTTATCTTAAGAAGGAATTTTTATTCTTATCTAATATTTTCTCTTTCCTTACTATGTTTTTCTTTAAATCTTTAAGCATATTAACCGTATTAATAATAATGGTTTCAGCACACTGTTCTGGTAATTCCATTATCTTAATCACTTCTGTGTCTGCCTCTGTTAATTGATTTTCCTCCTGGTTTTAGTTACATTTCCTACTCTTCACAATTTAGTAGCTTTCATGGTCCTTGGGCACTATGAGTTTATATTTTTTGGTGCTGAATTTATCCCAACAGCACTCCAGTTTGCCCTGACAGGCCATAAAGTTGTTGATAGATCATTCTGATGCCTTGGTAGTTTCTTTTCAAGCTTTGAGATTGGGGCAGTTATAGAACAGACTCGACTCTAAGGCTTGTTTAGCATCATTACTAAAGCATAATTCTTCCGGGGTATCTACTGAACGCACCTCAACAAAGAAGTCTTCCTATTCTGGCTGATAGGAATTCATATGGTTTCTTGCCAAGTAGCATGAGCTCTGGTAATTATTTGTCATTAAAGGAGCTAAAGAAATTCACCCCAAAATATGATTCCTTGGTATAAACAATATTTTGAATTAAAAGGCCGTTTTTGACTGGAAAGTACTCTCCTCTATAAAACCCAAGTACCCTGATTTTGAACCAGAAAAGGCGGCTGACTTCCTTATTGCATAGGAATAGACCTGGCTCTAAGGTCATGTGAAGCATGAGAACTGTCTCAAATTTATCTATAATTCAATCTGTTTTGACTCACCTACTTATATCCCCTCTAGCAAACATTTGCATACTCTTCTCCTTCCCTTCTAAAGGGCATCTTTAAAAATCACTGACCATCAGGGAGACTTTGGGTAATCATACTTATAATTCTCTCCATGTGCATTGTATTTTATTTTGCAAAAAAACCTTTCTCTTTATTAATCTACCATAATTGTGAGTTGATCTTCCAGTGAGCCAGATCAAGGGAAAAGGGTAGGTTTCGCCATAATCCCTACATTATGCAGATACCCAACAATTGTTCTTTCCTCAAAGTTTGTTTTCCTGGCCCAAAACAAATGTGTTCTATTTTCCTTTTCCCCAACCCCAAATTTTAGTGGCTTTGGGCCTCATTGAACTTAAATCTCTGTGTCTTCCATGAAAAGAGACAGCAGGTCTTTTTATATTTGTCCGTCCTTTGTCCAGCCTGAAAACTTCCTACTGGCAGAAAAACAAGGGATACATTTTTCTGTGATATCTATTCTCCAGAGGCTAAAAATAGTACTTTCATATATCCTTCCCTCTCTTTTAATTATTTATGATGGAAAAATTATTCTTAGCATCATTACTACATCAGAGCCACAGAGTCATTGAATTTATTTTTTTAAGAAAATTATTGTACTGATGAGTAAAAAATTCTATTTATTCCAAAATGTCAACCATAACAGATTTACTACACATGGAATTGATAATTTTATCTTATACAAAATTATTTCTAAAACTTTAACTCTAATTTTATCTTATAAAAAATTATTTCAAAAACTCTAAGAAATCTAAAGGTCAGTTCTTGAATATAAATGCTGTTGGAAATATGTTCCCCCTTTTTATTGCTTGCTCTACTTTGATTATCTATCATACTTTGAAAACCTATGATTTTTTCTTAGTCAACTGATGGGCTATGTTAGGTACTATGTAGGCATAATGAGTTCAAAAATATTTTAAAAAATTATTATTACACTTAAGTAGGTTATAATCTAACAAAACAAAAAACAAAAACAAAGACACAAAACTAAGTATCAACTGAGTTAACCTAATCATTGAGTAAGTTTAAAACATGAAATACTAGAATTTTTCAGAGGAGGGGTCACTGTTGTCTAACATGGCCAGAGAATTCTAATGATTTGGTTTTAACACTGGAAAGTTCCAACAGAAATTCTATGGACACTTTATATGTATATGTCATAACCATGTTCCACTAAGAAGTGTCAGAGAGCAGGAGTCTCTAGGCAAAGTTCATACCCTAGATTAACTATATTCTTTCAGAATAACAAGTGATTTTCTCTTTGCACAGTTTTCCCATATTTGTTTCTACTCATCGGGCATTTGTATGCTCGTTACAATTATATGTAGTTCATGTTTTCAATTAATCTATATTGCTTGCACTTTACTTATCTTTTGGCTTCTAAATTCTGGTAACGGGCCTTAATATAAGATTCCACCAGTGTTGTTTTGGGGACTCAAACTTCTGTGGGTTTTGACTGGTTAATTTCACGTGTGATTTAATTTCTTTGAATATCAGTGAGTAAAATAAAATTCAATATCCTGCAGTAAGCTAGGAAACCACATACATGTCACATTTTACATGGTAAATAATAGTTCTTCTTTGTTTTTAGTAAGTATCTAAGAGCGTCCACTTCAACGAAGTCTTCACATAATACTAAAGCAGTACAATTTTCAGTAAAATGAGGGAAAATAAGTGTACCTATTTTAGTGAAGTGGGAATCACTGAGTGGTCCACCTTTTCCAAATAGCCTGGGAAAAATGTTTATTTATGATTCAAGGTCAGTGGCTTTGGGAGGTGTCTACACATGGAAAGCCTGAGGTCACCATGCTATTCATTTTCTGTAGAACTAGTCACTAGGATGAGTTTTAAAATTCAGTAAGACATGGATGATATTGATTTCCATAATTTCATGTTCCTTTCATTGAATCTGTTTTTCTCAGATGTGTTGGTGTAGTTCTGGAGTTGAAAACTAAGAACTAAAGAATTTAATAAGGAAACTAAATTTATGTGAATTTTAAGGCACATGGAGAGGTGGGTGGGAAAGGTAGATGGAATGCCTTAAACTGTTGCTAAGAAATTAATTTCCTAATTGAAAATGAAGAACCACAGTCATTCTTGTTCTGAGAATGCTTGAAATTTGTTATTATGTTCTATAATTTTATTTATAGTTTTCCATGAGGAGAGAAGGCTGTCAACACTGTTATCTGTGAATGTCAAAGAATTCTCTGACTTGGTGTTAGAAAAACTGTTCTTATTTCCTATTCTTTTTTCCAACAAGTAGGTGAACTGAGGTAAGTCAATATGAGTTTGGGACTTAAGTTTTCTATGAATAATATGAAGAAGTTGAACTATTATAGATAGTCTGTAAGTTTTCTTCCAGCTTATTCTACAACTTTATAAGTTTTAAATTAGGAGGATAAAGCTTAGAAACTTAGAAATAACTATGACTGGTTTCGATTAATGCTTCATCCAACCCTCAAATGTGTGCATACAATGGTCCCAGGGAATGACCCATGAGTAGATGTAATTTTTCATCCTGACATCAACTTTAGAGGTAGAGCGTGCATCAGCTCCCTGTAAACTCCATTAATGACACTGTGGTATCTAAAATCAGCCAATCTCCATTAAAATCCACTTGAATTTGTTGTCAGTGCCTTCCTCTTGGGAGTTAACAGGTTCATAAGAGGATTATCCTCTGGATAAAAAGGGCTCCCTTTTCCTCTTTTCTTTCTTTCTTTTTTTTTTTTTTTTAAAGTTTACCTTGCTCAGTTTTAAAAACAATGTCTTAAAAGGAGAGTCATTCTACTATTCAGATTCTTAAAGTTAAGTTGACAATTGTTTTAATCATATCAATTATCACTTCTTATATTTTTAAGATTTTAATCTGTTTGGCATCCTCTAATTTTGTCTTTCTACTCTTTTGAGTCCCGTCTAATGCTGGCGTCTTCCCCAGCTCTACTTCTCCACTGAATCTTTGGGATTGCTTTCGTATTCCTTTTCTGGAATTTTACCAGTTCTGTTTTGCATTCTTGGAGGTACAGCAACAAAAAAGTATATATATAATTCTAGAAGCAGCAGCAAAGGAAGTGTAATGTATTTTCTTGCATTTCTGCAAACAATCTATGCCTTGCTGGACCTTTGGTTTACAGAAGCATGATGAGTCATTATCCTCAAGAAGCCACCCTCTAGTTAATTAATTGAAATTAGACTTTTTTGAAAATGTGTTGCATTTTTTTCTTTCTTTTTCTTTACCTTTCTTCCTTTTTTCTATCTGCCTCTTTCTTTTTTTCTCTTTTCCTTTTATCCCATTCTAGCTTAATTATATCAGCAATTTGGGCTATGACATTGTCTCAGTCCTTTTGGGCTGCTGTAACAAAATACTATAAATTGGGTGGCTTATAAACAACAGAAAATAATTTTCCACAGTTCCAGAGGCTGAAAGAACAAGACTAGGGTGCCAAATGAGAGCCCTTTCACAGGTTGCAGACTGCTGACTTCTTGCTGTATCCTTATTTGGGAAAAGAGGTGAGGGTTTCCCTGGGATCGCTTTTATAAGTGTGCCAGTCCCATCATCAGGATTCCACCCTTATGACCTAATTACCTTCCAAAGACCTCACTTCCTAGGACCACTATCTCTGAGGTTGGGATTTCAACGTATGGATTTTGTGTAGGCACACACAGTTAGACCATAGAAGGAATTCTAAAAAGGAAAATTTCATCCTTTAGACTAGTGATCTTATTACCTAAATTTCAGTGTAAGATACTAAATATTAAGAATATGCAAATTCATATCCTTTAAATCAGGGGTCCTCAAACTTTTTAAACAGGGGGCCAGTTCACTGTCCCTCAGACCTTTGGAGGGCCGGACTATAGTTAAAAAACCAACAACTATGAACAAATTCCTATGCACACTGCACATATCTTATTTTGAAGTAAAAAAAAAAAAAAAAAAAAAAAAAAGGGAACAAATACAATATTTAAAATGAAGAACAAGTAAAGTTAAATCAACAAACTTACCAGTATTTCAATGGGAATTATGGGCCTGCTTTTGGCTAATGAGATGGTCAAGGTCCAGATCCATATTTGTCACTGCTAGTCGTAACAAGTGGTTCAAGTGTGTATCAGTTAGTCTAGATTTGGTTGGAGATTTCAGATGTTTCATTCTGGAAATCTGTTCACAGACAATAAATGCTGCCAAAGATGGTTGCCATTTTGAGTGCATGGTTCCTTAGATTAGAATATGTCTCAGAGGGAGAGATGCATAGAAATTAGTAAGGCTGCTTGACTTGAATGCGTCTTTCAGAGAGTCACAATTCTGCATTTCAGCCAGTTCCCTTTGGTAAATCGTATTCACATTTTCAATGTCAATAGAAAATGGGTTACAGGAAAGCTGTGTGTCCTGTTCATGGAGATGAAGCTCTTTAAATCTAAATTGAAACTCCTTTTGCAACTTTTCCAGTAAATCCACACGTTTTATTTGGGAATGCAACCAATGGATTTTCCGCTAGCAGATTTTGAGTTGTGGGGAGATGGCAGGAATTTTCCTCCTTCACTTGTTTGATGAGGAGGCCTAATTTTACTTCAAATGCTTTCACATGTGATTGCATATCACAGATGAGCTTCCCCCCTTCCTTGAAGTTGCACAGTATAACTCTGTTACATTTGTCAGAAAGGCAAGGTGCCATTTCCATTCTGCATCATTGAGCTCTGGTACTTCTTTTTTTTTTTTTTTGAAAGCAGAAAAGCTATAATCTGTGGAAGTCATAGAAATGTTTCAAAATTCTCCCTTGACTCAGCCAACAGACTTCAGTGTGGTATGGAACATCTTCACAAGCAACATTTAGCTCAGACAGAAATTCCTGAAATTGTCTGTGGTTTAGTGCATTACCTCTAATAAAGTTAACACAAGATACCACAGTTTTCATAACAGAGTCCCACTTCAGTGATTTACTTCACGGCACTTGTTGGTGGATGAGGCAGTGTATGGCTATTGGATGAGAATGGTTATGTTTGTCCATCTCTTGGTTAATGCGAGCAATTACTCCTTTCTTAGAGCCCACCATGCTAGGAGCACTATCAGTTGTCACACTGGCTAGTTTTGCCCAGTCTAGCTCCAAACTGTTCACAGTTTGACAAAACTTTTCATAAATATCCTCTCTTGTAGTTGTTCCTTTGATGCTTTGCAGTGCAGTAAGCTCTTCTGTGACTTTGAAATAGTCATTTGTCCCACAAATAAAAATTAGAAGTTGTGCAGAATCACAAACATCATTACTTTCATCGAGTGCCAAGGAAAAATAGGAAAGTTTTTTTACGGAGTTTTGCAAATGCTGATGCAAATTGTTTCCCATTTCTTCTATCCTTCATATAATTTAGGGTCCCGAAAGACTCACTATACTAAATAAATCGGTCTTCTCTGGACACATCTTTTTGGCAACAGAAGGAAGGTATTCTTTAACAAATTCTCCCTCCACGAATAGTCTGCCAGTGCACACTATTAGCTTGGCAACTAGATCACTTGCTCATGGCGATGAAGTATTTAGCTGTTTCTGTTTCACAAAAGTATTTTGCTGAGTTATCAATGTATGTTTCAGTTTTAATATTTTATCTTTTCTCACTTCTCCAACCAAACAATCATATTTATCTTTATGTTGAATTTGATAGTGTTGACACAAATTGTATTCTTTGAACACAGGCACTATATTCTGGCATATCAAACACACAGTGCTTTCCTTGTACTGCATGAAAAAGTAATCATAAGTCCACTGTTCTTTGAATATTCTACACTCTGAGTCAATTTTTCTCTTTCTTGATATCATTGTTTCTTAGGGATTCCAAATTGCTATTAGTAAAATACATATATATACATGTATAGTAAAATACATATATATATGTATTTTTGGAGTGCTATATACATATATATATATATATATATATATGTATATAGCACTCCAAAAACAATATACCAGCAATAACTTTGCCCACACAGAGACATATAGACTGCACTGACCATCAATGCAGTATGATCAGTGTCCATCAATGCAGTCTTGCCAGTCCATATCATTTCAGCCTCACCAGTGCCCATATGGTGGAACTCCGCTTTTACCTCAGGCTCACACTGGTGTGGTGCAGGAACAGGCACAATTACACAGCCGGTTCCTCCACCACCTTTCCAGTTCACTCTACCCTGTGAGAACCACACTGCAATCTGTGAACTCACACACTGCAGGAAAAAAGAAGGCACGTATGCCTTTTTTCTTCTGAATCTAATGCAAGTTCAGCCATACAAGCATATGGCTGAACTCACACTGCTTAGAGATCACAACAGTGTGAACTGGGGCTTACCCAGCACACACCATACAACATCATACAGAACTGAATAGCAATCAGAATATAAAAGCACTTACTGTCAATTAAATTGGGTTTCTTACTCCTCGGCTGTTTGCAGAGCTGGATTAAGTTCCCATGGGGCCCTAGGCAGATTACCAGTTTGGGGCCTGCATGCGATAACATTGAGCACTGACCATTTGTATTAGCACTGACTGCTGACCATTTGCGTTAACACTGAGCACTGACCATTTGCATTAACACTGACTGCTGACCATTTGCAATAACACTGACTGCTAACAATTTGCATTAATACTGAGTACTAACAATTTGCATTAACAGTGAGTACTTACAATTATCATTACCACTGAGCACTGACTATTTGCATTAACTCTGAGCTCTGACCATTTGCATTACCTCTGAGCACTGCAATTTGCATTAGCACTGAGTGCTGACTATTTGCATTATCACTGTGATGCAACCACCCTAGAAACCCCCCCAACCAACTAACCAACTTAAAAAAAAAGCTCTCCTAACTTCAAAAAAAAGGCTCTTCTAACTTCAATAAAAAAGGCGCCCTATCTGCAAAAAAAACAAGACCTCATAACTTCAGAAAATAAAGGCCCCCCTTAACTGCACAAAAGGCCCTACTGGGTGGTGCCTGTGGCTCAAAAGGGTAGGGTGCCAGCCCCATATGCCGGAGGTGGCAGTTTCAAACCCAGCCCTGGCCAAAAAATGCAAAAAAAAAAAAAAAAAAAAAAAAGCCCTACGAACTGCAAAATAAAATAAAAATAGATCTTTTAACTTAAAAAAAACAAAAACAAATCCTAACTTGTTCTTACCTGGGTCCTTAGGCAGAAGCAGGCTCTGCACAGGCAACCTGGTGACTCCTTCGATTACACCATAAACTGAGAGGAGGAGCCAAGAGACAGAGACAAGGAGGGGAGTGCGAGAGTAGAAGGGGAGTTGGAGAGTGTGGGGCACATTTCACACACGTGCACTGTGGGCCGGGACAAGGGGGCTGCTAAGCAGGATGGCAAAAACACCTGGTAGGGAGAGACAGAGAGAAGGAATGGAGTCAGAAAGTTGGTGCACATTCCACACATGCGCACTGTGGCCTGGGACGAGTAGGCTGCTAAGCAGGACAGGCAGCTGTGGCAAAAACACCTGGCAGGCCAGATAAATGTCCTTGGTGGACCACATGTGGCCCGCAGGCTGTAGTTTGAGGACCCCTGCTTTAAATTGTTGGAAACATCATTAGCCTAATTTATATAAATATACAACATCAAAATGAAAAATTTTGTGGAAAGTGATATGGAATACCACAGAGGATGCAGAGTCAGGAGAAACTAAGAAAGGCCCTCACAGACTCAAATTAAGAGCTTAAGACATCTAAGCTTGAGCTATTTTATTACCCATTTGAGATCTATTCCTCTGTTGTCCTATCTCTTTCTTTTACTCTCTTTAGATCTTGTCCCTTTTCAAGATTAGTCACATTAAATTTATATTTTCTTCTTCCTCTTGATTTTTAACTCACCTGAACTAACATGTGTTTAATCTGTTCTTTGATATCCTGCTCAGCCTGATGGGAGGAGAGATACACAAACAGCAGAAGAGGGCAGGTTTCTAACATGTATTAAGCATCTACTAAATGTTAGGCATTTTACGAGGCTTTAGTAAAATTGCTGCTTTATCATTTCATGAAATCCTCACATTACCTCTGTGAAATCATTTCCCTTAGGATGCATACCTTTACCCTGCCCATAAGCAGCTCTCAAACACCACCATTAACTAAGGCTTTCCGAGATTGTTAGGATCAGGAGTTTTTATTGTTTAATTAAACTTTGTTTGAACGTTACAATACAAAGAAAACCTCTTCATATGATATCATTCTCCCTTCATTCTTATTTTTCAGAAGAACAAAATTTATTGCAGAATTTTATAGATCAAGCAGAATGGCTCTAAGACTTTTCATAAAAAGGGTCTTCAAGCCTACTGCACACATGCTTTCTGCATTCATAAGCTGTATACTTCCATTAGACAGTGTTCATTGCCCTCATGTAGTCAAGAACCAAGGGTTGTGCCTTCTTGTGTTAAGGAATCAGTCAAAGGTGATCTTTCTTCATCTGGACTGGTTTCTATTATAGTTGTTGCTTGTAATTTTTAATATTTTTAAAATAATGTCTGGATTTAATAATACTTTCTGGAAACTCCAAGGACCTCATAGTGATTGGCTTTATTTATTGATATCCAAATGTCTAAATGATTCAGAATGATCAGGGATAGTAGATAATGCAAAAGAAGAAATAGGTCATTAAATAAAAGTTTCTCAATAGATCTCATTTAAAATATTCCTTTAGAATTGAAACACAGAATTTATTTAAGCGTCCTTCTACTGATGAACACGTATGCTTCTAATATTAAGTTATCTATTAGCTGATCTTATTACTGTATGTGGTCTGCTGAACACTGGATTTCCTCAGTAGTAAAATGCTACACTTTTCTTCCTGATGATAAGGAACAGGGGCCCTCTGGGAGAATAGAAATAATTACTGTTGATAGTCTTTCACTCCCTAAATGCCATAACTTGCAAAACCCACTCATTTATAATTCTAGCCACAAATTCTTTTTCTCAAATTAATTTATATAATAAGGGGAGACTGGCAGAATGCTTGTTTAAAGTAATCACTAGAATATATATAAACATATATATTCTTGTTGATTTCTCTAAAAGAGAGAAAAATTTAAGTAGTGTGATAAGTTACAATATTTTCATTATTCCCTCTAAATTCAATACTACATGTATTTATGTTTCATAACTGGTAGTCAATTTGAATTATATGACTCATGATAATAGCACTTCATGTTTCATCAACTAACAGAGACTTTAGCTATACCTGAAACATTTTTTTATCCTTTATTTTTTTCCATAAGGTTTTTTAAAGATGTACTCAAATACTTAATACAGTAAGTATAAAAAGTCCAAGTTTGGAGATAAGAAATATAATAATTCTCAGAGATTCTCAGATCCCTATCTGGTTCTCCCTGGTCCTTTCTTGGTTTCCACTAATTTGACTCTTTAATTACTATCAAATCATCTATCTTTGGTCCCCTCAGGAGAGTTTTTTAACTCTTTACTATGCCCTGCACCCATTTGGAAATCTAGTGAAGCCTAGGTATCTCAGGATAATGTTTCAAAATTCATATAATAATATACATAGGGTTACAAAAAAACAAATTATACTCAAATGGGATTATTAAAGTATTAAATTCTTTTCCAAATAGTAATAATGTGCTTCCTACATGCATTAAATAGCACTGTCTAATAGTCAGTCTAATAACTACCATCATTTTGAAGTTGTGATCAAGCTAAAGAATATGTCAAGATTTCAAGAAAAGTCATACTGAGATGACTTCCCTCACATAACTGCAGAAAATTCTCTTTTTCAGATAGAAAGTGGCAAAGATAAAGCTATCTTTTTATGCTGTTCAAATTAATGGACTTTTTGAATTCTATCCATTAGGAAGGAATGGACCCCACACTAAGTACATGCCTTGGAATAACACAACTGCTTTCTAGTGGGAAGTGCAAAATGCAATCTTATCTTACCATTTATAATTGCCAAAATCCTTTTCTTTATCCTTTAGCCTCTGTTGGAGAATTCTTCTCATGCCACACAGTGCATTAGAGCTCAGCATGTGAAAAACAGACTTGAGGAAACAGCATGTCATACTAAAGATACATTTCATACATTTCACATTTAAAATTAAGTAAAAGACACAATTTGTTTTAAGCATAGAAGATGTATTTAATTATAATAAACCGCAGAAGGAATGGAAATGTGAGGTCTTCAGTCATCGAGGGGTCAGTTTCTCTCCCACTTCTTGCCTTGTCTCTCATTTTTGCACTACCTCTGTGACTTCCCTATTATTTGTGACTTTCTTCCCTCTTCTTTTTGTATATAACCACCTACAAGGCTGATGAATTTATTCCCCTTAAATTCAGATGAATGGCAGTTACTGTTTTCTTTTTCTTTCTTTCTTTTTTTTTTTTATTATTTGTGATTCATTAAGGGTACAAAGAATTAGGTTACACTGATTGCATTTGTTAGATAAAGTCCCTCTTATAATTGTGTCCTACCCCCAAGAGGTGTGCCATACACTGTGACCCCCCCATCTCCCTCCCTCCGTCCATCTTCCCACTCCTTCGTTCCCCTACCCACCCCTCCCCCACCTTGTATTAGCTCATTTACTGCCTTCATATTAGACTAGAGTACATTAGATTCTTGCTTCTCCATTCTTGTGATGCTTTACTAATAAGAATGTGTTCCACCTCCATCCAGGTTAATAGAAAAGATGTAAAGTCTCCATCTTTTTTAATGGCTGAATTGTATACGTATACATATAGCATAGTTTGTTAATCCATTCTTGGGTTTGTGGGCATTTAGATTGTTTCCACATTTTGGCAATTGTAAATTGAGCTGTGATAAACAGTCTAGGGCAAATGTCTTTATTATAAAGTGATCTTTTTTCTTCTGGGTAGATGCCTAGTAATGCAATTACAGGATCAAATGGGAGGTCTAATTTGAGTTCTTTGAGGGTTCTCCATACTTCCTTCCAAAAAGGTTGTTTTAGTTTGCAATCCCACCAGCATTGTAAAAGTATTCCCTTCTCTCCACATCCATGCCAGCATCTGCAGCTTTGAGATTTTATGATGTGGGCCATTCTCACTGGGGTTAAATGATATTTTTTTATCATTTAATTTTGATTTGCATTCTGAATTTGCATTCTGATGATTAGGGATGATAAGCATTTTTTCATATGTTTGTTAGCCATTTGTCTATCTTCATTAGAGAAAGTTCTATTCATGTTTCTTGCTCAGTGATATATGGGTCTTTTTTGTTGATTAATTTGAATTCTCTATAGATCCTAGTTATCAAGCTTTTGTCTGATTCATAATATGCCAGTATCTTTTCCCATTTTGAAGTTTGCCTGTTTGCTGTGGTTGTTGTTTCTTTAGCTGTACAGAAGCTTTTTAGTTTATTTAAGTCCCACTTATTTATTTTTTGTTGTTGCAATTGCCATGGAAGTCTTCTTTATAAAGTCTTTATCCAAGCTGATATCTTCAAGTGTTTTCCCCACACTTTGAGGATTTTTATTGTTTCATGCCTTAGATTTACATTTTTTATCCATCTTGAATCAATTGTTGTAAGTGTTGAGAGGTGCTTGTCCAGTTTCAGTCTTTTACATGTGGTTATCCAGTTCCCCCAGCACCATTTATTGAATATTCTTTCCCCCAGTGTATGTTCTTGTTTGGTTTATCAAAGATCAGGTAAGATGTTCACTTCATCTCTGGTTTTCTATTCAGTTTTAAATATCATATCTTTATTTTTGTGCCAATATCATGCTGTTTTGGTTACTATGGCCTTGCAGTATAGCTGAAAGTCTGGGTGGGTGATACCCCTGGCTTTGTTTTTATTACTAAGAATTGCCTGGGCTATACGAATTTTTTCTGATTCCATACAAAGCAAAGAATTATTCTTTCCAAATCTTTACAGTGTGATGATGGTATTTTAATGGGATGGCATTGAATCTTTAGATTGCTTTGGTTAGTGTAGACATTATTCTCCAAAGCCAGGAGCATGATATATTCTTCCATGTGTTAATATCTTCTGCTATTTCTTTTCTTAGGGTTTTATAATTTTCTTTGTAGAGATTCTTCAGCTCTTTGTTATGTATATTCCTAGGTATGTCTGTCTTTCTTTCTGTCTTTCTGTCTTTCTTCTCTCTCTCTCTCTCTTTCTTTCTTTCTTTCTTTCTTTCAGGTTACCATGAAGAGAATTGTGTCCTTGATTAGCTTCTCATCTTGGCTGTTATTGGCATATACAGAGGCTACTATTTGTGGACATTGATATTATATCCTGAGATATTTCTGTATTTTTTATCACTTCCAGGAGTCTTGTAGTTCAGTCGTTGGGGTTCTCTAAGTATAAGATCATGTCATCATCAAAGAGCAAGAGTTGGACCTCATCTGCTCCCATTTGGGCACCATTTATTTTCTTCTCTTGTTTGATTATATTCACTAGAACTTCCAGAATTAAGTTGAATAGTAGTGGTGACAGAGAATAACCTTGTCTGGTTCCAGTTCTAAAAGCTTTGAATTTTATTCTATTAAGTATAATATTAGCTGTGAGTTTGTTGTAGAAGGCTTTGATCAGATTCAGAAATGTGCCACCTATGCCTATAGTACTAGGTGTTCTAATGTGAAAAGAATGCTGAATTTTACAAATGCTTTTTTCTACATCTATTGAGAGTATCATATGGTCTTTGTTTTTGCTTTGGTTGATAGGGTGAATTACTTTTATGGATTTGGATATAGTAAACCAGCCTTGGCTCCTGAGATGAACCCACTTTAGTCATGATGAATGTTTTTTTTTTTTTTTTTTTAAATGTGTAGCTGTCCTCTATTGTGGCTAGGATTTTATTGAGAATTTTTACACCTATATTAATTAGTGAAATTGGTCCTTTTTAGTTGAATCTTTTTCTGGTTTTGGTATCAGGCTGATGGTTGGTTCATAATGTGTTGGGGAAGACTCCTTCCTTCTTAATTTTTGCAATCATTTCTGCAGTGTAGATATACACTCTTCCTTTATGGTTTGATAGAATTCTGGTGTGAAGCCATCTGGACTAGGAATTTTTTTTTGAGGGGGAGGGATTTTTGATTGTTTCTTTGATCTCAGTTCTTAAAATAAGTCTGTTCAAGAGGTCTATTTCTTCTTGGTTAAGTCTAGGGAGAGGGTGTAATTCTAGGTATGAAAACATTTCTTCCACATTATCAAATTTCAGGGCATAGAGCTTCTTATAGTACTAAGATAATCTCTTGTATCTCTGTGGCATCTCTTCCTATTTCTACTTTATTGTTTCTTATTGAAATTATTAGAAATTTTACTTTTCTTTTTCTAGTTAATCTGGCTGAAGTTTTATTGATTTTATTTATTCAAAGAACCCACAATTTTTTTTGTTTATTTTCTGAATGATTCTTTTGTTTCTAATTTCATTAATCTCTGATTTAATTTTGGTTCTTTCTTTTCTTCTGACAGGTTTGGGATTAGATTCTTCTTCTTTTTCTAATTCCATAAGATGGTTTGTGAGTTTTCATGTGGTCTCTTTCTGTTTTTTGAATGTAGGCATCTAATGTGATAAATTTCCCTCTTAATACTGCTTTTGCTGTATCCCACAGGTTTTGGTAACTTGCATCTTCATTGTTGTTATTTTTGAGGAATTTGATGTTTTCTTGTTTTATCTCTTCCTGAACCCAGGATTCAGCATAAGTTTGTTTAATTTCCATGTCTGTGTGTGGGGTTAAACAGTTTTGGTGGAGTTGAGTCCCACCTTGATTGCCTTGTGGTTTGAGAAGATACAAGGTATAATTTCTATTCTTTTAATTTAGCTGAGATTTTATTTGTATCCTAGGATGTGGTTGATTTTGGAGCACACACCATGGGCTGATGAGAAAAATGCATATTCCTTAGCTTTGGGATGGTGTGTTCTGTATATGTAAATTAATCCCATTTGTTCTGGGGTCACATTTGAGTCCTTTGTATCTTTGTTTAGTTTCTGGTTAGATGATCTGTTCAGTTTTGTCAGAGAGGTGTTAAAGTTCCTGGTGTGAAGGTATATCATATTGCTCCGACCCACAAGGCCTATTTAATAAACCTTGGAGCATTTAAGCTGGGTGCATAAATATTTAAAATTGAGATGTCTTCTTGTTGTATTGTTCCTTAGACAAGTATAAAGTGTTCATCTTTATTTTCTTAACTTTAGTTGCTCTAAAGCCGCTTATATCTGAAAATAAGATTGCAACCCCTCCTTTCTTCTGATTTCCATTTGCTTAAAATACTGTTTTCCTTCCTTTAACCCTGAGTCTTGATTTGTGTTTCAAGGCTAGGTATTTTTCCTGGGGACAGCATATGGATAGCTTTTTTTTTTTTTTTTTTTAATGCAATAAGCTAGCATGTGCCACTTCAGTGGTGAATTTAGTCCATTAACATTTATTGAGAGAATTTATAAGTGTGATGGAGTTCTATTCATTTTATTTTGTGAAAATACATTGTGTAGTTTAATCCTTTGCACCATTGTGGAAGCTAAGTTGATCTTAGCTTCTGCACGTTTTCTTTGCTGGTGGTCAATTATGATAGACAGTTTTGAGAATAGGTCTGAGTATTTCCTGTAGAGCTGGTCTTGTGGTGAATTTCCTCAGAGCTTGTGTATCCACAAAATATTTAATTTCTCCATCAATTTTGAAGCTTAGTTTAGCAGGATACAGAATTCTGGGCTGAAAATTGGTTTGTTTAAGGATATTGAAGGTAGATAACCATGCTCTTCTGGCTTGAAAAGTTTTAGTTGAGAAGTCTACTGTCATCCTGATGTCGCTGCCTTTGTAGGTCAGTTGGTGCTTATTCCTGGCTCCTTGAAGAACTTTTTTTTTCCATCTTGACTTTGGACAGGTTCATATTAATGCGTCTTGGAGAGGCTCTGTTTGAGTTGAGATGACCCAGGGTTCGATATCTATCTAAAAGGAATGTGTTGAGGTCTTTGGTAAAAGTTGGGAAGTTTTCATTTATGATAGTCTCTTGTAGGGTTTCCATTCCTTTGGGACAATCTTCTTTCCCCTCAGGAATTTCTATTATTCATATGTTTGGAAACTTCATGGAGTCTCATACTTCTGTAAGTGCCTGTTCTGTTTTCTCTCTCTTCTTTTCTGCCTCTTTAACTACCTGGATTAACTAAAAAACTTTATCCTTTAACTCTTCATGGTCTAACCTATTTTGTATATTTTCTACTGCATCTTTATATTTCCTGATTGTGTCCTTTATTTCCTTAAGCCCTGCAATATTCTGTCTATATTTTACATATCTCTTGTCTGACTTTTGGTTCTGTCTTTCCATTTTCTTGTCCATTTCTTTTATTGTCTTTATCACCCATATTTTAAATTCCATTTCTGTCAAATCCATTAATTCTTTATAGGCAGAGTCTTATGCAGTAATTGCCTCATGGTCCCTTCAGGGAGTTGCTCTGTTTTGGTTTTTCATGTTGCCCAATTTTTTCTGTTTGTTCCTCCTCGTGTGTTCTTTCTTCTTGTTCACCTCCTCGTCCTCCTTTTTCCTTTTCACTTCCTCCTTTGCTTCAAATTACCTTGTCTCAGATCTTAGATCTTTAAGTTTCTTCAGCATGAGTAATGTCAAACTCTTCCTCATGGCCCCCAAAACAGGAGTCCTTTCTCTTGATGACAATATGTTGCAATATGTTCCCAGGGCAACAGGTGGCCTTCTGGTTGTTTTAGGAGATGGAGAACACTGCCAGCAACTTCTATGGTCCTTATTCCAAACTTAGATGTCTTTGTTGATCTCCTGATTGTTTTCTCAGTATTCAGACCTGGCCAGGTTGGGATCTTAAAGCTCACAAGAATCCTTCAGGGACATGTCTCACAGTGCCTCCTGACTTCAGTTTCCTTGAGCTGTGGGAGTCCCTCAGCCTGTCCCAAGAGTGGAGTTCTGATTCTGGCAGGTGGAATTAAGACCGCTGTGCTTTAGGCCCCTGCTAAGACCTTCTCATGATCTTCCCACAATAGCAGCCTCCTGGCCTCTGAGACCTTTGCAGTATGGATGCCTCACCAGCCACCAAACCTATGGCAAATCTACTACAACCCATATTCAAATCTGCTTGCTGTATATTGTTTGAGTCTGCCCACTTTCCCATGCTTTCCACTCAATGTACAGCTTCAGACAAAAATGACTGAAATCTCTGAAAAGACTTCTTCGTATCCTGTACCTCTGTGGGAGGCCAGCCAATCCCAGCCAGTCACAGTCACTTACCTAATTAATCATATTTCTATCTCTTGGATCATACACTATATCCAGATTACCACCTCCTTGCTGTAATCCCTGAGTTATGACTCTGGGTAAGGTCCCTGTGCCAGGTATGGTTGGGTTCTCTCTTTTTTCCCAGCCATTCTAGGAGACCTTTCCTTCTTGTCCACCATCTTACTGTGCCTCCTACAGATACCATTTCCAGCGAATCCCAATTCCAGTTTTTTTAGAGACAAAACCTAACTGGTCTAATCCAAATCTAGTGACTTCTTTCATAATAGCAAACTCATGTCTTCTTGCTCCTTCCCTTCCACAGACCAAATCCTGAATCTACAGATCCACCACCACTTAGGCCCATGAGCCACCACTAAATGACCAACCATTCTATCCCATTCTATTCTATCATATTCATGCCATTCTATTCCATCCCATTCCATTCCATTCCACTGCATCCCATATTACCCCACCCCATTTCATTCCATCTTATCCAATTCTATCTCATCCCTTCTCATTCTATCCCATCCTGTTTCCATTTCATTTCATTCCATTCCACTCCAGTCTACTCCATTCTACTCCACTCTACCTGATTCCATTCCACTTCATCCCATCCTCTTCTATCCTTTTCCATCCCATTCAATTCCATTCCATTATACTCCACTCCATCCCATCTAATCCCATCCTATCCCATTCTACCCATTTCAGTAACAAAGAAATAACTTTTAGGTACAATGATAAAGTTCTAGGATAAACCTAGAAGCTAAATGAGACATGGGCTGTTTCTGAAGGATTCAGAGCCTAGAATTAAAGATCTACTTACACAGAAAAAGTCACTTACATGTAAGGCATGGTAGATTCAGAGCAGTGACATACAGGAGATGGTTAACATTTTAAAATGTTTCATTTTGGAAAATTTTATATTTTTGTGAGGTTAAAAAGAATGTAGAATGTTGAATATGCACTAACCATAAAGAGGCAGAGGACAGCTTCTTCCTTTCTTCCTTCTTCCCTCATTCTCTCCCATCATTTTTCCTTCCTTCTGTCCTTACTCTTTTTTTTTTTTCTACAAATATTTCTTGAATGCCTGTTCAATGCCAGAGACTGTGCTAGGTCGCAATGTGGGAGACACATTGACAGCTACTGCACTGTGGGACAAGAGTGTTCTAGAGGCATATAGGAGGAGCTTTAACCCAAACTTGAGGGATTAAGAATGTTTCAAAGAAGTAATTTTAAGTGGAAATTTGAAGAATGAAGGATGTTGACCAGTTCTAAGAGAGGATTTTGAACATTAACATAATTACTTATAGGGTAGTAGACTTTTAAATAAGTAGTGAGTTTACAAAATAAAAATAGTATTAAGATTTTAAGTTCAACTTATAGATTTTGAAATAGTACAGTAGAACCTCCATAGTTGACCACTTCCCACATTGACCACTTCCTTAAGTTGACCCAATTTTTATAAACTGAAAATGCACAACAGGTACATATCAGTGCAGTAAGCCTATTTCCTTATGTTGACCTCTACCATATGTTGACCAATTTGTTCTACTGCATTTAGAAATGTGTTGAAAAATCAACTTGTGATTTTTAGATTGTCTTGTGATTAAGTTGGATGAATTCAAATTGAGCACAGTTAATTTAAGTAATCAGCTCCATTTATTACTTTAATTAATACAATTTCATTAAGTGTAAAAATATTATGAAGAACAATTAAGCAAGAAACAATGATAGTAAGTTTGGAGTGGTAGGATACATATTTTATGGAGTCATAGAAGGCTTTTTTGGTGGTATAACTTTTCAGTAGTGGCATTAAGGAAGTGAGGAAAAAAATTTTGAAAATGTCTGAGAAGAACATTCCAGGAAAAATGGAACAGCATGTGTAGTACAAATCTGTTTGTGTATGTGCAAAGACATGCTGATTTTATGTACTTTTATTGATACATAATGGTTGTACATATACTTGAGGAGTATACATGATATTTTGATATTTGCGTACAATGTGTACTGATCAAATCAGGGTAATTTGGATATCCACCACCTTAAATACTCATTATTTATTTTGTTGGGAATATTCCAAATCTTCTCTTCTAGCCATTTTGAAATATACTATCAATTCTTGACAACTATGGCAGGCCTACTGTACTATTGAAGCATAATTCTTATTCTTTCTGTGTAATGATACTTTTATACCCATTAACTAACTTATCTTCATCCCTTACCCTTAAAAGACTCACAGAAAGACAAATATCATATATTCTCATTAACTTTGAGAGCTAAAACTATGGATCTCATTGAGGTATTGAGACATGATTTTTAAGGTTAAATTTAAAGTTAAAGATGAATATTGTTTAAAAAAAAATAAACCTTCTGCACAGCCAAGGAAATAATCAACAAAGCAAACAGAGTAGCTAAAAAACGGGAGAAAATATTCATAAACTATACATCTGGTAAAGGGCTAATAACCAAACTCTACAAAGAACTTAAGCAAATCAGCAAGAAAAAAATCAAACAGCCCCATCAAAAAAGTAGACAGAGCTTTTCAAAAGAAGGTAGACAAGGAGTCAACAAACATGAAAGAATGCTTAACATCACTAATTATCAGAAAAATGCAATGAAACCACAATGAGATATCACCTTACCACTGTTAGAGTACCTTTTATTAAAAGGTCAAAAAACAATACATGTTAGTGTAGATGTACAGAGAAAGGCCTGCTCATATACTGTTGGTGGGACTGCAAGTTAGTATAACCTCTCTATGGAGATTCCTCAAAGAACTGAAAGTAGACCTACTATTTTTATCTAGTAATCCCATTACTTAGTATTTACCAAAGGAAAAGAAGTCATTTTATAAAAAAGGCACCTATATTTGATGTTTATTGTAGTGTGCTCATCGGTTCATGAGTGGAACAAGAAAATGTGGTATATGTGTACAATGGAGAAATAGCCATAAAGTAGAATGACCTTTTGCAACAATTTGGAAAGAACTGAAAAACTTTCACCTAAGTGAAGTATCACAAGTATTGGAAAACAAACACTACATGGTATTGACTATTAAACTGAAAATAACCAAGAAGCACACTTGTGATTTGAAGAAAATAAAACTTAAAAGGAAATAAAATAAGGGGAGGGTCAAAGAGTGGTCGGGCCAAATGGGTTTCTCCATTGTACACATATACCACATTTTCTTGTTCCACTCATGAACCGATGAGCACACTACAATAAACATCAGATATAGGTAGTACAACAGATTTGTACTACACATGCTGTTCCATTTTTCCTGGAATGTTCTTCTCAGACATTTTCAAAATTTTTTTCCTCACTTCCTTAATGCCACTACTGTAACCTGATAGTTACAGTGAACACTATGTAGGTGATGGGCACACTTGTAATCATGACTCAAGCATTATAAAAGTGATCCATGTAACCCCAAATATTTATACCCCTATAATACTTTTGGATTAAAAAATAAAAAAGTAAATTTAAAAAATACAAAAGGAAATAAAAAAGAATTTTTGAACAAGAGTAATAGAGGTTATATAGGGATAAACTAAATGTAACTGGGGAAGAACTTTTGGCCACATAAGTGAACTTTGGTGTACATTTCAATAAACAAAGCAGGTGTTAAGGTTAAAAAAAGAAAATTAAAAGAAAATACGAAGTATTTTTTAGGTATAGTATTAGAATAAATACAAGAATTTAGTTATAGTACATAACATAATCAGTTCAGTAAACACTAAAATTGATATACCAAGCCACTTATGTTTCTACAGAACAAAAACTAAGAGTTAGATATTCATGATCACAGAAATAAATAGCTTCTATAAATCAACTTATGAAATATGTAGCTATACATTTATAGAAAGATATAAAATATTTTTGAAAAATGTTAATAGAAACAAAAAGAAAGATCAACAACTCCTATTTAAGTAAGCTATAAATTTAACCAAAATTAAATCAAAATCGCAGTAGGTTTTTCCATTGAACTATATAGACCAATCCCTGAAATTTTTAATGAAGAAAATCAGGACCAAGGAAATCTATGAAAATTTGGCAGGGACGATTTATGGAGAGCACCTGCTGTACCTGAAATCCAGGATTGTTCTTGAGTATGCCAATTGTATTGTCATAGAAATAGGCATACTGACTAATTAAGAAAATGCAGAGCACAGAAATGAATCCATGCTTAGATGAAACGTGGACACTTAGAGATGACACTGCAGGTCAGAGAGAAAATGTGAACTTAGCCAATAAATAGATCAGCCTTTGAATCAAGTGATTGAAGTGTTAGTCCAAGGTCCATTAAAAACTATCTGTGCTACTTACATAGTTCATTGCATTGTGGGTCACAAAATGAGGACAATTGTAGAGGATCAAATACCTATACAGAGGTCATTGGCTGTGTGCAACTGTGGCATTGGGGAGCTGTCTGCCCAGAGGTAGGCAATAAGAGGGTGCATGGTCTACAGAAATAACAATGATAAAACTGACTAAAAGGTTGTCTTTTATTTTCACAAGATGTAAGCAGTTCTAAAAGTTGTCAGTGATAAGGTATCTTTCTTAAAAATATCTTTTTCTAAGTTCTAAACAATTGAATAGTTACTAATGGTTTTAAAAAGATCCGTATTATTATCAGTTCAGTAACACTAAAAATAAAGCAAAGCTAAAACATCAATCGAGACTGTAAAATATTTGATTCAATACCTCCTATAGCATCTCCCCCAAAAAGGCATGGAAGGCAGAGCAAAAGAACAGAGAGCTCTAGAATACATAATAAATACCGAGTAATAAATATTGAGATTATCAACTTAAACACAGACATCTTAATAATTATATTAAATGTATGCAGGTAAGGAACCCAAATAAATGGCAGAGATTATCCAGCAAGATTTAAAACAAATAAGAATAACCTACATGTTCTTTGCAAGAAATACTTTAAAGACAAAAATACAGTAACACAGCCGAAGTGTAAATTAGAAACAAATGCATTGCCTGCAAAGACTAAGCATAAGAATGCAAATGTGACATAGTTAGTATTAGATAAAGACTTAAAATAATCAAAAAGAGATATTAAGTGTGTATGAATCAGACGTAAAAGCTGCAAATTTCATTAATCAAAAATTATCAGAACTAAAGAAGGAAGATAAATTTGCAATCATATTTGGAGATTATAAAAAACTCTTCTTTCAGTAATTGATTGGATGAGTCATATAGTTCAGTTAGCATTTAAAAGTGTTAATACTGTCACCCAAATTAACCTAATAGACATTAGCAGAATACTACAGACTAAAGCAACTCAGTACACATTCTTCTCAAATAAATAATAAATTTTCATAAAAATAGACCCTTTCCTGGACCAGGTAAAAGATTTTATGCATTTTAAAGGATTAAAAATAATACAAAGTAAATTATCTCTTGCTAAGTAAATTCTCTGACTCTAAACTAACTAGAAATCAGTAGCAATAAAGACTTGATACAATGCTCCAAATATCAAAATTAAATCCAATGCCTTCCAAATAACTCATGGTAAGCAAAAATAGAACAAAATACAGCTTGAGCGTCCAAAGTAGGCCCACTAGTAGGAGGAATTGAAGTGATTGTTAATAAAAGCACAAAAGCAATTCAAAGAAAACCAGAAATTTTTGCTGAATCAATTAGAGGTAGGACAAAACCAGAAAACAAACAAACAAAAAAGGTAAAACAAGAACCTTAATCTTTACTTAATATTATACAAAGCCAGGCACAGAGACAAATATTGTATTTTCTCATTACTATGTGGGAGCAAATCTCATGAAGCCAGAGAGTGGAATGATGGTTACCAGAGAGGAGGAAGAATATTGGGGAAGGAGGGATAAAGTGGAGATGGCTAATGAGTACAAAAACATAGCTTTGTAGAAGGAATAAGATCCAGTGTTAGTTAAAAATAATTTATTGTATATTTCAAAAATAACAGATAAAGTGGAATTGGAATGTTCCTAGCACAAAGAATGCTTGAGGTGATGGATCCCATAACATTGATTTAATCGTTACACATTGTATGCTCGGACCCATATGTGATATGGGTCATATCGTATATGACCCATAAATATGCACAACTAGTATATATCCATTATAATTAAAAGAAAATTAAAAAGTGAAATCAATTTGAGTTGCAAGGGACATTAATGTTAAAACTATTTTGCTCCAGACATCCATGTGCAATTTATAAAAATTAACTGAAGATGGATGACAGACCTAAATGTAAAATGCAAGATGATCAAACTCCTAGAAGTTGACCTAAGAAAATTTCTAGATGGGCTTGGGTTTGGTGATGACTTTTTAGATGCAATACTAGAGGCACAATCCATGACAGAAATAACTAACAACCTGGACTTCATTAAAATTGAAAAATTGCTCTCCTTCACTCTCTCAACAGGAGACTGTTAATAGAATGGAAAGACAAGTCACAGACCAGGAGAAAATATTGGCAAAACACATATATGATAAAGGGCTGTTATCAAAACCATAGAAAGAACTCTTCAGATGCAACAAAAGAAAATCACCAACCTGATTAAAAAGTGTGCAAAAGACCTTAACAGATACCTCACCAAAGAAGATACCCCAATGGTAATTAAGGATTTGAAAAAAATGCTCCATAACATATGTCATCAGGGAAATCCAAGGTAAAACAGCAATGAGACACCACGACACCACTGTATACCTAGTAGAGTGGCCAAAGACTGGTATAACTCATTTAGAATCTGTCTTAAACAAACAAACAAACAACAACAACAACAACCCCCCCCCAAACTGGTGAGTATGTGTATCAATAGGAACTCTCACTTATTGTTGATGGAAATGCAAAATGTCACAGCCACTTTGGAAGGCAGTTTGACAGTTTCTTATAAAACTAAACATACTTCTAACACACAATCCAGGAATCATGCTGCTTGGTACTTACCCAAAGGAGTCGAAAACTTACCTTCACACAAAAGCCAGCATGTGGGTATTAATAGCAGCGATATTCACAATTGCCAAAATATATAAACAATCAAGATGCCCTTTAGTACGTAAATGGATACACGAGGTGCATCCCAATAACAGAATATTATTTGGTGCTTGATCATGTTAAGATCATGAAGGTGAGGAAAGACAGAGAAACTGTCCCTAACAGGAAGAAACTAAGGAAACATGACTACCAGCGTAATGTGGATCATCAACTACATTCTGGAAAAGGAAAATAACACGGAAAAACTGGTGAAATCAGAATGAGTTTCGTACTTTGGTTGTATGTTATTATACTGAGGTTAATGTCTTATTTTTTTTTTTTTATTAAAACATAGCTGTGTACATTGATATGCTCATGGGGCACCATACACTAGCTTCACAGACCGTTTGACACATTTTCATCACACTGGTTAACATAGCCTTCCTGGCATTTTCTTAGTTACTGTGCCAAGACATTTACATTTCACATTTACTAAGTTTCGAATATACCCTTGTAAGATGCACCGCAGGTGTAATCCCACCAATACCCCTCCTTCCACCCACCTCCCCCCCCCTCCCTCTCCCCCTTCCCCCTATTCTTAGGTTGTAACTGGGTTATAGCTTTCATGTGAAAGCCATAAATTAGTTTCATAGTAGGGCTGAGTACATTGGGTACTTTTTCTTCCATTCTTGAAATACTTTACTAAGAAGAATATGTTCCAGCTCCATCCATGTAAACATGAAAGAGGTATTTTTGATTAAGTTCTATGGTTATGTAAGATGATAATGTAGGGGAAATTGGGTGCAAGGAACTCTGTGCTATTTTTTTTCAACTTTTCTGTAAGTCTCAAATTATCTCAAAAGGAAATTGTAAACAAAGCCACACAGGCTAAAACCCAACACGCATGTCAGAGTCACTCCTCATGTGGATTAGGTCACATTTCCCTGGCCCCTCTGTGGATGTTCCTTCATGTATCTGGCTCCCTATGGGACATTTGCAGCATGCACCACGTTCACAGCCTCTCCAGAGAAAAGGAGCTGAAAGGTCTTTTCTGCCTATGAGCTTGCTTACTATGATTTGAATCATATGACATATCACTGTAAACTTAATAACAAAAATTAAAATTTGACTATAGATTTCTATCATTCTTTTAGTTAAAACATTGCTTTTCTTCTTTCTTAGCATTTAATGTTGCTTCCACATAGGAAAGGTATTTACACAATGTATTCAATAATGTCTCAGTTTACATTGGTACCCATCTGAATATTTACTTTTTTAAGAAATGTTTGGTCACAGGAATAACAATAGATAAATTATTTAGCAGGAAAAAAAAGCCCTAAATATTAAGTTTCATGTATCAGTGAGTAAAAGGACAAGTCATTGTGAAAGAAGAAGGGAATTGTAGTTGGACCTCTGAAATTAAATTGCACGGAGTTGTCTACTCTACCTAGCTATCTGGGCTGCATTTAGATAATCTTTATGATATTTAGAATTTTTTGAAAACATTAAAAACAAAAATAACTTTATTTCAAAATTCTCTTGAGCACATTATCCTTCCCCCCACATTGTGATGCTCTATAAGAGTGATTGGGACAACACTCTTGATACTTTAAACAGGGCACTTCGGAATTCTCAAAACGCTAAAACAGAATAGCAAAGAATAAGAACATAAATCAAGTGGTATTATTAATAAAAAAATCAAACTGAATATCAGTGAATATAGCCCTTAGGTAAACTTCTACATGGAATGAAAACAGAAGCAACTTAGTAAACATTTTTAACAGTGCCCTTGTGTAAACTGTAGTTGATTTACAAGGTCACAGCTTCAGAAGTGTTATTTAAAGATGCATGTTATTTTATTCATTTTTATGTTTTCACTGTCATTCTCCATAGTGTCAACTAATGATCAAATATGTCCATTATATATTTTTTCTTGTAATAGCTTTTCAACTGGGGAAATAAAAATGCTGTGTCAAAGTTAGAGATAAATTTTCATCCCATGTTACAAGGCTATAAACTACTTGTTTACGCAGTGATTTTCACTGTTAATAAATATGGTATTCTGTCAAGTTTTGGTAGCAGTTTTTCCCTTGTCATTGAATCGCAATGTTAAAACTCTGTACCTAGAGGACTTTGTTTTTAGTTTATTTACTTACTTGTTTTGAAGAACTCAATTGTCTCTCCAAGGAGACCTACCTGATGCTATGGAATAAGCATGCTACATTACCTTTGTAAAGGCCGCTGAGGAACAATTTAATGAACTACAAAACCAAAGGCAAAGGTAAAATGGCACATCGTGCTATTCTTTAAAAAGTTGACAGAGCTCCTGTTTCCAGGACTGAGATAGCTCATGTGTTTGTTTCATGACACTCAAGGCTGATTTATGTAACACTAGAAAGTGGGAGGGCAGATATACCTAAGAGTGCATGGAAGGCTGACATTCCTTTCCCAGATTATTTTCTTAGCAATTTATAAACTTTAAAGTTCTTTTTAATTTTAAAATATGGGGTACAAATGTTTTTGGTTCACATATATTGATTTTGTTGTTTGGAAAAGAGTTATGCCTGTCACCCAGATATTATCCATTGTCCTGGTTAGGTACCACTCCCTTCTCTCCACCTGTTCCTGCTTGATCGCTGTTGAGTTTTACTTCCCCTCTGTGCACTTGTGTACTCATGGCTTTGTTCCAATTTAATAGAGAGTATATGTGGTGTTTGTTTTTCCTTTCTTTAGGCACTTCATATAGGATGATAATGGTCTTCAGTTCCATCTAAGTTGTTACAAAAGACCTTAATTCATTCCTTTTTGTGGCTGTCTAGTATTTCATGGTCTAACACATTTTGTTAATCCACTCATGACTTGATGGGCATTTGCGTTGATTCCACATCTTTGTAATTGTGAATTGTGATGCAATAAACATTTAAGGGCAGGAGTCTCTTTTAATAAAATGATCTCTTTTCCTTTGGCTAAATATCCAGTGGTGAGAACGCTGGATCAAATTGTAGGTCTACTTCTAGTTCTTTCAGAAAACTCTCTACTGTTTTCCATAGAGGTTATACTAATTTGCACACTAACATGTATTTTTTTTTTATTTTTTAATCAAAGCCATTCTAATAGGAGCAAAGTGATACCTTGTAGATTTAATTTTCATTTTTGTGATAATTAGTAATGTATTTTTAAAAATATGTTTATTGGCCGCTTTTCTATCTTCTTTACACCTGAACATCTTTTGAACTTAGGCAGTTACTCAGTCTTCTCTTTCATTTTACTTGAGTATTTTCAGAAAAAAAATATGTAAAAGTTTATGTATTCTACATGAATATTATGGAGACCAAGTAAGTGCAATACTGGTAGTTTTTTAAACCATCAAGAAAAATTCAATGCTATTTTCACAACAAGTGGAATTATCATCAATAGTGGTAGACGAAAGTTTCTTTTCTTTTCTTTTTTTTTTTTTTAGAGACAGAGTTTCATTTTGTCGCTGTCAGTAGAGTGCTGTGCTGTCACAGCTCACAGCAACCTCCAGCTCTTGGGCTTAGGCGATTCTCTTGTCTTAGCCTCCCAAGCTAGGACTACAGTCACCTGCCACAATGCCCAGCTATTTTTTTTTGTTGTTGTTGTTGCAGTTTGGCCAGGGCCGGGTTTGAACCCACCACCCTCGGTATATGGGGCTGGCTGGCGCCATACTCACTGAGCCATAGGCACCTCCCAGACAAAAGTTTCTTGATGTTTGCTCTCTCCCCTTGGTCTTTAATTTGCCTCACTGGGCATTATTTTATTTATCTATCTTTAGGCATCTGGTATACATGAAAAAATATTTCAGAAAAGTATCTATGTTATACTTTAGTGTAACTCAATCTATGATTTACTCTCCTATGACATTATTTTATTTTATTTTTGAGACAGTCTCACTATGTTGCCCTTGGTAGAGTTCACAGCAACCTCAAACTCTTGAGCTTAAGTGATTCTCTTGCCTCAGCCTCCTAAGTAGCTAGGACTACAGGTGCCTGCTACTATGCCCAGGTAGAAATTTTTATTTTTATTTTTCACATTTTAATGCAATACAGACATTGCTCCAAAGGAATGAAGCTAAAATAATAGAATTTTATGTCAGATGAGGCAATTTCTAGAAATAGGATATATATGCTTCTTTAGGTCTGCGAGTTCAGGTTTATTTATATTTATGTATTTATAACATTAGCAATCTTCAAATATCATAAAGGGCTGTGAGCCTATATATGTGTTAGTGTTATTTGGAATTAATTTGGTTTTTGAGACAGTTTTAAGATCCTTTGCAATGATTGGAAAAATATTGATTTGGCAAAAAGCAATAGCTCAGAAACATCTTAGAAACGTGGTAGACGAAACCTATTGTGAATTTGTCCTCATAATTTGTCTGTGAGCATATGGGGTTATAAATTCCTTTCTTACAGACAGAACAATGTGGTCTCGAGAACTTGAACAACTTATCAAAGATGACACACATTCCTGTGAAGGAGCTGAGCCCTGACACAGGTGTTGTGAACAGTTACTCCACAGGAAGGTAAAGAGCGGTGACAGGGAGCAGACCCCCTTCTCCAACCAGAGACATTCGCTATGGTTTTTATTTTTTCTATTTCATATTGAAGATATTGTTCAAAAAAATTTAAAACGTATTCATGCAAACACATTATTTATAAAATCATTCCCTGCATCCTTAAATGCACATCATTAATGATTCCATTAAAAAAAATTGACTAGGTAAATAACATTATGAAAGTTAATGAGCTGAAAGCAGTGCCTCTTAGTACTTTCTTGACTACAACCTGCAAAAAGAAATACTGTTAAATCAACATGACTCAATATATAAATACATACACATAGCAGAAATAAAAGTGCTGCAAAGAGTTTATTATGATATTTTATTTTGTTTTAGACCACTAAAAATTGACTTTCTGACTTGGTTTAGAAGAAAGAAGTATGAAGAATAATTTTAAAAAATTCGTATGCTTCTATAATGTTTATTTCAATATTTAAGATATTATGTCCCCCCAATAAAGTATTCTATATTTAAAACTGATAGATGATACCATCTAATGGTGAAACTTTAAATCAAAGGCAGCTCATCACCAGTTCTAGAATTATTTTTACTATCAGTTATTGGAAACACTGGTGTTTTCCTTACTGCATTAGAGGTTGCTGTGTGTTTGGATCTTGAAGATGAGCTTTAGGAATGATATATTGGTAATAGGAGTTAGGTTGAGTTAACTGAGATTTGGATAGGAACCATCATTTCTCCATGTACTCCTATTTTATTTCAAAAATATCAAATATTCGAAGAAAAAGAACTCAGGAGGCATTTAGAAAACAATACCATGATGATTAACACAGTCAAGACCACACTGAAACTTCTGGGCAATTATTGAATGACTTATACAAAGTTGTTAGTGACCATTGTCCATGTTTCACCAACTTTTTTCTTGTCCCTTTTGTTTAGTTTTCTTTAATTTTCTCCTGTAAATTTTCTTTTATTTCTTTCTTTTCCTCTTGTACGTTCTCTTGACTATGCCTTAGGCTTAGGCATAATTGCAACATTGTCTGATTTTAAAAGGCAAATGAGTCTAAAATGCTGAAGATACCTTCTGATTCCAGAGAGTCAACCCTCTAATTCCAGAGAGATGGCTGCAAATTGTTTAATTTTAATTATGGAATGCTATGCAGTTTTTCATTCTTTCATCACAGTACTTGCCACTTATCAATTCTTATCCTGCATTATAAATAATTGGTTGTTTCTGTCCCCCTCCCAACATATTCACTGAATATGTAAATGAAAAATGAGCAGGAATTTAACTTAGAAATATTTCTTCTTGGGTTTAATAGCAGTATAATATATGTACATTACACAGGTTAATTAAATCAACAAAACTAACGATGACAAATACTTGGCATGTCAGCCACCATTCTTCAATGCTGGCTCCAGGCAGACGTCCCTCAACACTGATCTCCTTCCAACTAGGCAGGGGTGGGGCCTCAGCATCCTCCCTAACATGGCATTTTAAAAGACATAATTAGTTCATTACATTTGGCATTCCAAATAATGTAATGTGACTGCCATACCTTTCTTAACTGAAATGAATTCAGTCACTGAAAATTACTTTTCTTTGTAGTTCTGGTTTACATTGAGGAAATTGCCAAAGACTCAGGTAAGTGAACTGTAGCCAGGCTGAGAGATCTGCTGGATGTGGCGTCCATTGGCTTTTTTTCTGTTACTGTTATACATTTGAATCTGCTTTCTTCCTTTCATCTTTATTAATTATCAAAAAAGAAAAATCCCTTTGCTGGAAATGTCTTTGGGAGCCTATCACACCTTTGATGTCAAATGCAAACTTTTGTTCAAAGCCTTCCCTGGTTATCAAATTCCCAGGCATCACAGATAGAAATCAGCAACCAGAGGCTGAAAAAGGAGAAAATCACAGAATTATGTTCTAGGCTCATTCTTGAACTCATCTCCTGGGACTCCTAGGAAGAGGAATAAGACTCTCACAATTGACTTAGACCAATCAACAGATTCACTTTCCCCTAATAACTGTTTGAAGCAGCTCCTTGAAAATGATAGTTACTTGAAGGAGAGCAAATCAAATGGGGCTCCATTAGAAGGAAAAAAGAGGGAAAATCAAATAGGCAGTAGAAAATGTCTGCCCCATGGAAGCAATGTGACCATCTAAGTTTTGATCATGTGGAGTCAATTATTGCCATGTATTGCCAGAGCACTAACTCCTCCATTCCATATCTTGCCATCCTTATAAGAAGCAAAAGAATCTCTCAGGCCTAATCATATCATGTATAGAATCTTTTAATCTATTATGTTGTAGAATGCAAGCTAGTACGTTCCTCTTGAAAGGAAGTTTGGAGAACACTTAGAGATCTAAATGTAGACCTGCTGTTTGATCCTGCAATTCCTCTTCTAGGTGTATATCCAAAGGACCAAAAATCACTTGGCAATAAAGATATTTGCATCAGATTGTTCATTGCAGCTCAATTCATAATTGCCAAGTCATGGAAGAAGCCCAAGTGCCCATCAACCCATGAATGAATCAATAAATTGTGGTATATGTATACCATGGAATACTATGCAGCAGTAAAAAAAAATGGAGACTTTACCTCCGTTATGTTTACATGGATGGAGCTGAAAAATATTCTTCTTATTAAAGTATCTCAGGAAAAAAGTTACAATTTGAAAAATGATACAGAATTGAATTCAGAAACAGACTGAAACAGACTCTGTTTACGAAAAGAGTAAACAGACTCCCACATGTTTGGACACTTTCTCTAAGATAATGTAGCAGAGCAGAACTGTGGGGATACAACTGTCTTTTCAACAAATTACTGGGTCAGTTTGATACTTATTTGGAACATACACTAAACTGCATTCCTACTTCACACTATGCTCAAGACACTGAACTGCATTCCTACTTCACACTATGCTCACACTATGCATGGATGAAGGCAAAGGACTGGGGGTGGGCTGAGGTGGTCTAAGGCAGCAGGATCCTGTGGCAGGGACACTGTTGCCTGGAGACCATGGGTGTAGGACTTGGTTGCCTGGAAATCTAGAGGGCTAGCACCAGGCCAGCCACATGAGGGTACAGAGAGAAGCCAGTGAGGACCTACAGCACCAAGGTCATGGCAGGACACCAAAAGGGGAAGGAGGCCCCAGAAGAGGTCCACCAGAACAAGATCTTATGGGAAGTCTATGTCAAAGAGCGTGACACCCAGAAACTGTACTCACAGTATCACGTGAATCCCTTTAGCAAAGGTGAGGAGTGGCGGGATGGGGAGGGTAAGAGCTGGAGGGCAACTCCAAGGAGGCTTCTGAGGGCTGTGAGCTGGAGTGGGGGTCCCAGGGAAGGAGAAGAGCTTCTCTCACATTGCCCCTCCAGACCTTAGATCCAAGAATTAGGACAGGGCTTGCCTGCTTGACTTCAGACATTGGGTATATTAGAAGGCATCCATATGGCAATAATGTATTTTCATTATAACAAAAAAGGTTAAACAGCTTTTTACAATTTGGTTGTTTTTTAATGAGATAAAGATTTATTTTCATGCTTCACATATGGTCTAGGAAGTTCAGGATATGTGACTCTGGGACCACAGTGCTCCCATGAGAAAACAACCCTGCCATCTACTCTTATCACTGCACACTCCTTGGGGGTTTCATCTGGGCCTGTCACATCAGCTCCTCTTAATGCTCCTGAGCCTGAAATGTAGTTTCATACCCTCCCACACAACCCCCTCCCAGCTGCCTTCCCAGCATCGCCCACAGGAACATCAGACTCAGCAGATAGAAAGCTGGGCTCATCTGCACCTTCTGTGCCACTCAGCACCACTCCAAACATCCTGTCTCAGCAAGAGGCACCAAAGTCATTTGTTCTCTCAAGTTCACAGCCTGAGAGCTGTCCTCAAAGTCTGTCTCCCTCACTCCTCCAAGTAATTAGGTACAAGTTCTGAGCCTCCTTTGCATTATTCTCACCTGACCCACCTGCTCCTACCTCAGTGAAAGATACCTTTATGCACATGGTGGCTTCTCCCTCTCTACTAACATAAACCCCCCCCCCCCCAAATATCACGGCAGAGCCTCTATCTCCACCCTCTGTGGGGAAGCCTCAGCAGGGGCCTAGTGACTATTGCCTGGATTGGTTGATGGGCTCCCAACTATCCTCCTCCCCTCCAAGCCGGGTCCCAAGTCCCCTTTCATGCACCAGCTAGAGCTATGCTGAAGGCCAACTGGATCAGTTCAGTCCCTCTGTAAAGTCTTCAGTAGCTCCACAGCTTCTGAGATAAAGTTTAAACCATGCAGCAGAGGAGGCTTCTCCCCAGGTTAAATCCATCACCTCCTGACCCCTACAGGCATGTGCCATTAAGAAGGATTCTGGACCCTACTCTGGACCAGCCACTGGTCAAGGAGACCACACAGGATCCTTTCTCCCCAGTCACTTTAAAATAAATCGGTTTTTGAAATGCAACTTGCTATTTCCTCCACCTTACTGACAAAAACCTTGTTCCTTCATCCTGAACTTAATCCCAAACCTGTGCCTACTTAACTGCATGGTTGTTCAGTTCACTGTAGTCTGATTATGTCTGATGACACATGTGGAGAAAATGCAGTGTCTTCATTTTAGTCATAACTAACCTGCTTTTACTCTGGACCCCTTAATAATGAAACAGATAAATTAATGTCCAATTCTATTGAAACTTTGTCTATTTTAGCTTACTTACAGAATCCTTTCAGGCAACATTGAGGTGTTCTAGAAAAAGTGCTGTCTCGCAGCTCACCGCTTTTAGGCACACGCCAATGGAAGTACAGTGAGAAAATATTAGTACTTATACTGTTGTTTCTTTTTACCTGGACAGAGAAAAAATATGTTATCCTAATAACATGACAATAGATACTTTACACACATCTATGAGGAGTGCATGTTGCAAAGTTATTTCAGTGCTGGGAGTTTGGGGTGATTAGTTTGGATTCCATTGACTTCTAATGACCTCTACTCATTTCTACCACTCTCCACCTAGCTCCTGCCACTGGACCACTCAGGCCTTCTTTTTTTTTTTATTAATATTAAATCATAGCTGTGTACATTAATGTGATCATGGGGCACCATACACTGGTTTTATAAACAGTTTGACACATTTTTATCACACTGGTTAACTTAGCCTTCCTGGCATTTTTTTAGTTACTGTGTTAAGACATTTATATTCTACATTTACTAAGTTTCACATACACCCTTGTAAGATGCACCACAGGTGTAATCCCACCAATCACCCTCCGTCCGTCCATCCTCCCCCATCCTTCCCCTTCCTCTCTTCCTTCCCCATATTCTTAGGTTATAATGGGGTTATAGCTTTCATATGAAAGCCAAAAATTAGTTTTATAGTAGGGCTGAGTACATTGGATACTTTTTCTTCCATTCTTGAGATACTTTACTAAGAAGAACATGTTCCAGCTCCATCCATGTAAACACGAAAGAGGTAAATTCTCCATCCTTTTTAAGGCTGCATAATATTCCATGGTGTACATATACCACAGTTTATTAATCCATTCGTGGATCAATGGGAACTTGGGCTTTTTCCATGACTTAGCAATTATGAATTGGGCTGTAGGCTTGGCAAGGGCCTTGAAGAGAAACTTCTCTAAAAAAGACAGGCACACAGCCTACAGACATGAAAAAATGCTCATCATCTTTAATCATCAGAGAAATACAAATCAAAACTACCTTGAGATACCATCTAACTCCAGTAAGATTAGCCCATATCACAAAATCCCCAGACCAGAGATGTTGGCATGGATGTGGAGAAAAGGGAGCACTTCTACACTGCTGGTGGGCATGCAAATTAATACACTCAGGCCTTCTTGATATTTCTTAAACTCTGCAAGCTTCAACCAAGTTCTTCCATATACACTTACACAGCATATTCTCCTGGTCAGGATTCTGCTCATTGTATCTGCCTAAATGTGCATCCCACACACATCCCCTTCAAAGCTCTACCCACTTGTCCTGCTTTACTATTCTGTATCATGCTTAAGTGCCAGAAGCCATGTCTGTTTATCATCTGTCACCACAAATAGAATGAAGATCACGGAACACAGGAAGCTTTTCTGTCTTGCTTACAGCCTCCTCTCCTGTGTAATTCTGAGCTAAGTGGTGAGAGTCAATTCTGCTCCACTGTTATCATGGACCCTCCTAGGGAGGACTCGCTATATGGGCAACCTCTATTGGGTGCTTGGCATCCTTACCTTCCCTCTATATGAGGCCTGTTACAGAGAGCAACTGTCAATGGAGGAACATATGGCATATCAGTGCTATAGTCAAAACTGTAGCCATGACACAGGTGTGGCAGTTGCACATCTGAAAGTGCTGACTAGTGAGAGTGAGGAACAATTTTTCATTGTATTTCATATTATATAGTCAAATTCACATGTCCACATGCAGCTTGTGGCCGACATACTGGACAATGCCACTCTATATTCTAAGTTTCTGAGAGCGTCACTCAACCTTGCCCCCTGGCACCAAGCACGATGCATTACATGTGCCAGATGCTTAATAAGTGCCAAGTGGACGCCCAGCCAAAGCGGTGTCTTAGAAAAGGCAAGGAGTTCATGTTTTAATGTGAAACTATGATGCTGTTTTTTTCTAGTTCACCTGATCACTAGAAAGCTCATGTCCTAGCATTATAACCTGAAAGAACCTGAAGATGGTAAGTCTTAGGGCTTCAGAATGACATTGAGATAGAGCACAGTGATGCTAAATGGCCTCTGTAGGCATTCTCACGCAAATTTGGGAAATTCAAGGTGGTCACTTAGAGTAATAAGGAACGTAACAGGGGATGGGTGGACATCAGCCTGCCCTTGCTGTCTGCCTTATGTTAGGGATATGCCTGGCCCACTTCCTGACTGCTGAGTCACCTCCCTTCTCTTAATTCTCAGTCACCTTGCAGAGGTAAATGTTTTCTTCCTATTTTGCGGATGAGAACTGTGAGGCCTAGAGTTATGACCCCACCTGGCAGGTTAGTAGTGACACCGATCCAAAGCCCAGGTTTATCCCATTGTGCATCTGACTTTCTCTCTGGAGACTTGTAGGGATGAAGATTGTGGAGCTACAGATACAGCTGGTGTCAGGAGGCACATTCATTTCAGTAGAGGATGATAAGACCTCCCTGCTCCCCTCATTCCCCCTCACTCTGTCTGTCAGGCTCCACTAGTTACACTCATTCATGCCCCAGGGCTTTTGCTCTCTCTGCCTGCTTTGTGCTTTTCCTCTGTCTAGTCCCAGGCCTGGCCCTGCAGTAGCTGCTCTTCTCAGGCCCTTGTCCACACCTTCCTCATGGCAAGTGTTCCAGCCTACCACTGTCATGTCTATTCATGACCCTAGATGTTGTATCCTGTGCTCCATCCAGACTCTGAGCTCTGGGAGAGAAGAAACTACATTTGCTTTATTCAGTCCTCCACACAGGGCCTGGCAAAGCTTCAATGTTCACCCCATTGTGTCTGAAAGCAGAGGAGAGGGACAGATGCCCCTGAGTCAGATCCCAGGCAAGCCTCAGAGGCTGGATGCCCTTCCCTGAGGAATGATGCAGCCACAGAAAAGGGCACAGAGTCACCCAGCAGTCCCAGATCCTGAGTCCTTCATAACTCTGACCTCATCTCCCAGACAGGTTTCTGGATCTTATGTACCATGCTTCCCAGCGACCAAAGATAAAATACCCAGAGACACAGACTGAAAGCCAGGAATACGGATGGGACTCAGAGCCCTTGGTTAAGTGTGGCTCCTGTCTTCAGTAAACAGCAAAGATCAGGGGCAGCATAGATGATGGTCACAATGAATACAGTAGGGAGGCTGATGTGCCTGGTTTCAGTTCTGGTTGCCACTCACAAGCTGGGCCCCTGGCAAGTTTCTAACCTCTTGTATGACTTCACTTCCTCCCAGAGTAGATAGTACGGCACTGATCTTTTTAGTTGATGCTGATTTTAAGAGAGAGGGTATCTGTGCAGTGCTCAGAGCAGAGCCTGGCACCGAGGGAATACTGTGTACATGTTGGTTAAATAAAGGCAGCTGATGGCAGTTGCTTGAGTCTGCTCCTCTCATGACCAGGAGGATTGGCTTGGCATGTTAATTACATCCGTGAGTTCTGCTCTCTTGTCTATAAGTGGGAATCATAGAAACAGTGCTCTCCTAGTTTGATTGGAAAGGTACAGCTAGTTTCCAGGAAGCCCAGGAAATGTAGTCTTTAGCACTAAACCACACTAAGTGAGGAGCAGCTTTCCTTACAAAGAACAAGCAGATATCAGAGAATACAACTTGAAAACATTTCTACCACCACTTCTTTCTAGCTGTGTACAGTTTGCTCCAGGAGAGAACATTTGTCAGGGGAAAAGTAGGGTTGTGAAGGAAGGAAAGTATGGGTGAAGATAGAAATCACTCCACTTAGATGATTAAGCAACTTAGAAAAATAGCCCAAAGCACAAGTAAATTAAGTCACCCGTCTTTATTTCCCTAAAGACCTGACTCATGAGTGTGCCACCTGTGGGTGTGGACCTCTACTGGCAGCTCACCAGAATGGGAAGGGCAACTGCAGCTGGCCCTGCTTGCCCTGCCCTTCTCACATTCCCCCTAGCCTTTGCAGATCACGCACTGCTTGTGAACTCAGCTCAATTTTCACTGTGGAGTTGCAAAGGCTCTGCACATACTCCATGTTCTCCATCCTTGTAAACCTGGAACATGTCCCCCGATAGGGCTTCTGGCATAGTAATAAATGGAGCTGGAGTCTCAGGGTGACAATTTGGGGGCAGAAGAGACTTTATAAACCCAAAACAGGGCTCCCAGCTACCTAGCAGGAGAGGCCAAGTGCTTGACCCTTAAATGCAGGCCCGAGGGAAGCCATAGTCAATGAGAAGTTCTCAGCCTCTTTGTCTCCTGGTGACATTTGCAATTAGTTTCACAGAGTAGATTGTATGAGTCTTATACAGCAGAGTTCACTTGTACTCAGGATTCTGTAACCCCTTCCACACACTCAGTCATTGTTTTGAAATTATATGTGATAGGCCTAGTGAACACTGCATGATGCTCCAAGAGCTGAGGACTCCCTTGGCAGACACAGCCCATCTCCTGACAGAGATCACCTTCCAGTAAGAGAACAAGCCCCCACTGTGGCCTCCAGTTAAGGAAGTAAGGTAGAAAGTGCAGTCACATATCTGAGCTCTCGTTCTTCAGGCTCACAACCCTGTTTATGTGAATGCTGTCAGCTCTGTTTCCCAGCACAGACATGCACAAATGTTTTTTTTTAAATGTTTAAATAGGGAATCTTTTCCCCACTGAATGTTTTAATTGGCTCGTCAAAGATCAAATAACAGTAAGTACCTGGATTCATCTCTTGGTTCTCTATTCTGTTCCAGACATCTACCTCTCTCTTTTTGTGCCAGTACCAAGCTGTTTCAATCATTATCAATTTATACTATAGTCTGAGGTCTGGTAGTGTGATTTTTTTGTGTGCTTTGTTTTTATTTCTGAGTAATGTCTTGGCTATTCAAGGCTTTTTCTGATACCATATAAAACTAAGTATTATTTTTTCAACATCTTTAAAGTATGACAGTGGAGCTCTAATAGGGATTGCATTAAAATTATATATTGCCACTGCTTGAGAAAGGCATACAACTTGTTTCCACATAGAAGGATTCACACATCAGTCCTTCCCCCAAACAGCCTGCCATTCTGACCTCCTGAGCATCTCTCAGGTCTGGCCTGGGTTTCCTCTGCTGTTATCTGCCAGTCACCCCCCACCCCCTGTCCCAACCCATAAGCCTTCTGCACAGATGAGCATTACTGAGGGTTGCCTGAGCCCAGGAGGCCATCCTGCACCCTGTCTATAAAGTATTTAAGGAAAATAAAGCATTGGTCTATGAAAAAAAAAATTGTATATTGCATTGGGTAATATGGACATTTTACAAATGTTGATTGTTCCCAGCCATGAGCATGATATGTTTTCCCATTTGTTAACATTTTCAGCTATTTCTTTTCTTAGAGTTTCATAGTTCTCTTTACAGAGATCCTTCATGTCCTTTGTTGGATAAATTCCCAAATATTTCATCTTCTTTGGCACTACTGTGAATGGAATAGACTCATTTCAGCCCCACCCAATTGATTTACTGACAGAACAGAACAACTTTGCGAAATTTGTTTCTGTCCCAGCTAAATTCCCCTGCAGAAGAAAAGCTGTTCTGAGTTCACAGAACCTGCACCTCAGGCCCTGTCTTTGTTCCTGCAGGTTTGTATTCGCAGCACGGTTAGCTGTCACTTCTAGCCTCCTGCCCTCCTTTATCTAGGCTGATGATCCACTGAGCACTGGTTGCATCTTAGGCTCAGTAAAACGGTCCTCTGGGTCAGCCCCACCCTGGGATTCTTCTGGCACTGTGCGTGCGTTTTCTAGTCCCCACACTCCACCCAGGCCACCAACGCCTCAGGCAAATCCTTTATTCACGGAGCCTGTGTTTCAGTCCCAGATCTGTTCCCCAGGTGATTGCCACGTGAAAAGATGCCTGGCCTCCTCTGGTTGCCCAAAGAAACAGGGAGTGTGACTCCAGAATATCCAGGTGTGAGCCCTATTGTTGCCAAAAAATGGCTGCTGCTCTGTGCCTCTGGGCAACGCCGGTCCAGCATGGTTTGCTCTCAGCCGAATGTCCTCTCCTCTCTTCCGTGCCACAGAACCAGCACTGACCAGCTGCAGTCCAGGTCCTATCCACACCCCTTGAGAAATCACCTAAGAATCCGGACTCCTGGGGAACAGGTCTCCAGACCCCAGAGTGAGAATGGAGGGAGTGTTGGGAGCTCAGAATTGTAGGTAGAGAATATATACAGTTTTATACAGCTTTATACCTGGTAGGAGAGCGCCATGGCACCCTAGTAGAGAAAGTAGGTCCAGTTTTTAAAGGGTCTCTCCTGTGGAGTATAATGTGAGGACGTTTGAACTCTGCTCCTTTGTTTATGGGGTACTCTAACCCATTCTTATGGGGGAAGGGACTCCAGTCTCCTTGGTGATGGATTTTGTACCTTTTGTTTGTATCCTTGTGGTCACAGCTTGCCTCAGCAAGGTTGATGTGTGTTCTTCAACCTTCCCTCTTGGTGCAGCTCTAATCCGCCAGGTTACTTGCTAAATTTCAGTCCTTTAACTCTCCTTCTGGATGGAAACCTCTGTGGAAAACTGGCTTCAGTCAGCCATCTTGTCTCCTCCCTGTTCAGAATTATTTTTATTTTACCTTACCATTTGAATGATAATTTTCTAAGTTATAGCATTCTAAGTTAGGAGTTTTCCTTAACTATTTTAAAGATTTTTTACAATGTTTTCAAATTATTTTTTCTTTTTTTAAATTATTATTAAATCATAGCTGTGTACATTAATGTGATCATGGGGCACTATACACTGGTTTTATAGACCATTTGACACATTTTCATCACACTGGTTAACATAGTCTTCCTGGCATTTTCTTACTTATTGTTTTAAGACATTTATATTCTACATTTACTAAGTTTCACATGTACCCTTGTAAGATGCACTGCAGGTATAATCCCACCAATCACCATCCCTCTGGCAACCTCCTCCCTCTCCTCCCCTTCTTCTCCCCTTCCCCAAATTCTTAGGTTGTAACTGGGTTATAGCTTTCATATGAAAGCCATAAATTAGTTTCATAGTAGGGCTAAGCACATTGGATAATTTTTCTGCCATTCTTGAGATACTTTACTAAGAGAAATATGTTCCAGCTCTATCCATGTAAACATGAAAGAGGTAAAGTCTCCATCTTTCTTTAAGGTTGCATAATATTCCATAGTGTACATATACCACAATTTATTAATCCATTTGTGGAACAATGGGCACTTAGGCTTTTCCCATGACTTAGCAATTATGAATTGGGCTGCAATAAAAATTCTGGTGCAAATATCTTTGTTATAATGTGATTTTTTTGTCCTCTGCGTATATACCTAGTAGAAGAATTATAGGATTGAATGGCAGATCTATTTTTAGATCTCTAAGTGTTCTCCAAACATCTTTCCAAAAGGAATGTATTAATTTGCATTCCCACCAGCAGTGTAGAAATGTTCCCTTTTCTCCATAGCCACGCCAACATCTCGGGTCTTAGGATTTTGTGATATGGGCAAATTGTACTGGAGTTAGATGATATCTCAAAGTAGTTTTAATTTGCATTTCTCTGATGATTAAAGATGATGAGCATTTTTTCATGTTTGTAGGCCGTGTGCCTGTCTTCTTCAGAGAAGTTTCTCTTCAAGTTCCTTGCCCAGCCTGCGATGGGATCGCTTGTTCTTTTCTTGCTTATGCATTTGAGTTCTCTGTGGATTCTGGTATTAACTTTTCTCAGAGAATAACCTGCAAATATCTTTTCCCATTCTGAGGGTTGTTTCCTTGCTTTACTTACTGTGTTCTTAGCTGTGCAGAAGCTTTTTAGTTTGATCAGGTCCCAGCAGTGTATTTTTGAAGTTGCTTCAATTGCCTGGGGGGTATTCCTCATAAAATACTCGCCCAGACCAATTTTTCCAAGGGTTTTCCCTGCACTCTCTTCTAATATTTTTATAGTTTCATGTCTTAAGTTTAAATCTTTAATCCAGTGACAGTCTATCTTAGTTAATGGTGAAGGGTGTGGGTCCACTTTCAGTCTTCTACAGGTTGCCAGCCACTTCACACAACACCATTTGTTAAATAGGGGAACTTTTCCCCACTTAATGTTTTTAATTGGCTTGTCAAAGATCAAATAACAGTAAGTAGCTGGATTCATCTCTTGGTTCTCTATTCTGTTCCAGACATCTAATTCTCTGTTTTTGTGTCAGTACTATGCTGTTTTGATCACTATCGATTTATAATGTACTCTGAGGTCTGGTAGTGTGATTCCTCCTGCTTTGTTTTTATTTCTGAGTAATGTCTTAGCTATTCGAAGTTTTTTCTGATTCCGTATAAAACAAAGTACTATTTTTTCAACATCTTTAAAGGATGACAGTGAAGCTTTAATAGGGATTGCATTAAAATTGTATATTGCTTTGGGTAGTATGGACATTTTAACAAGGTCAATTGTTCCCAGACTTGAGCATGGTATGTTTTTCCATTTGTTAACATTTTCAGCTATTTCTTTTATTAGTGTTTCATATTTCTATTTATAGAGATCTTTCATGTCTTTTGTTAGATAAACTCCCAAATATTTCATCTTCTTTGGCACTACTTTGAATGGAATAGAGTCCTCAATGTTTTTTTTCAGCTTGACTATTTTGGTATATATAAAGGCTACCAATTTATGAATGATGATTTTATAACCTGAGACGCTGCTGTATTCCTTGATCACTTCTAAGAATTTTGTAGTAGAATCCCTGGTGTTTCCAGATATACAGTCATATCATCTGTGAAGAGCGAAAGTTTGATCTCTTCTGACCCTATATGGATACCGTTGATCACCTGTTCTTACCTAATTGTGATGGCTAAAACTTTCATTACAATGTTAAAGAGCAGTGGAGACAATGGGCAGCCTTGTCTGGTTCCTGATCTGAGTAGACATGGTTTCAATTTAAATCCATTCAATACATTATTGGCTATGGGTTTGCTGTAGATGACCTCCATCTGTTTAAGAAATATCCCTTCTATACCAATTTTCTTAAGTGTTCTGATCATGAAGGCATGCTGGATATTATCAAAAGCTTTTTCTGCATCAATTGAGAGAATCATATGTTCTTTGTTTTTTAACTTGTTTATGTGCTTAATTACACTTATAGATTTATGTATATTGAACCAGCCTTGAGACCTTGGGATAAAACTGACTTGATCATGATGAATAATTTGATGTGTTGCTGGATCTGTTTGTAAGGATCTTGTTGAATATTTTTGCATCTATATACAGTAGTGATGTTGGTCTATAATTTTCTTTTCTTGTAAGGTCTCTTCCTGGTTTGGGGATCAGGATGATGTTTGCTTCATAGAACATGTTGGGTAGTCTTTCTTCTTTTTTGACATTTTGGAACAGGTTGAGTAATATAGGTACAAGTTCTTCTTTAAAGGTTTGGTAGAATTCTGACTTGAAGCCATTTGGTCCCGGGCTTTTCTTTTTAGAGACATTTGTATGGTTGATGCTATTTCAGAATTTAATATCGGCCTGTTCAACATTTCCACTTGATTCTAGCTAAGTCTGGTGTTTCCAAGTATTGGTCAATTTCCTTCATATTTTCATATTTCTGAGAATAAATTTTCTTGTAATATTCATTGAGGATTTTTTGAATTTCTGAGGAGTCTGTTGATATATCATCTTTGTTGTTTCTGATTGATGAGATTAGAGATTTTACCCTTATTTTACTGGTTTGGTTAGCAAAAGGTTTATCTATATTATTGACCTTTTCAAAAAAACAGCTTTTTGATTTATTGATCTGTTGTATAATTCTTTTGTTTTCAATTTCATTTAATTCTGCTCTAATTTTGGTTATTTCTTTTCTTCTACTGGGTTTGTGATTGGAAAGTTCTTCCTTTTCCAGTTGCTTGAGATGTCCCATTAAGTTGTTAACTTCCTCTCTTTCTGTTTTCTTGAGGAAGGCTTGCAGTGCTATAAATTTCCCTCTTAGGACTGCCTTTGTGGTATCCCAGAGGTTCTGATAATTCATGTCTTCATTGTCGTTTTGTTCCAAAAATTTGGCAATTTCCTTCTTAATCTCATCTCCGACCCAGCTATCATTCAACATAAGGTTATTTAACTTCCATGTTTTTGTATGAGTATGAAGATTCATGTTGTTACTGAGTTCAACTTTTATCCATGGTGGTCCGAGAAGATGCAAGGAATAATTTCTAATCCTTTAAATTTACTGAGGTTAGACTTGTGACCTAAATGTGATCGATTATGGAGTATGTTTCGTGGACTGATGAGCAGTATGTGTATTCAGTTTTGTTGGGATGAAATGTTCTGTAGATGTCTGCTAAATCCAAATGTTGGATGGTTAGGTTTAAATCTAAAATTTCTTTGCTCAGCTTCTTATTGGAGGATCGATCCAACATTGCCAAAAGAGTGTTGAAATCTCTGACTATTATGGAGCTGAAGGAAATCAAGTTGCTCATGTCCATTAGATTTTCTCTTATAAACTGAGGTGCATTCTGCTTGGGTGCTTAAATATTAATAATTTAAATCTCATATTGAGTATTACCCTTAACAATATGAAGTGACCATTCTTATCCTTCCTTATTTTTGTTGGTTTAAAGCCTATTGCATCTGCAAATAGAATTGCAACACCTGTTTTTTTCTGATTACCATTTGCCTGAAATATGGATGACCATCCTTTCACCCTAAGTCTGTATTTGTCTTTTAAGGTAAGATGTGACTCTTGTATGTAGCATATATCTGGCCTAAGTTTTTGTATCCAGTCAGCTAACCTGTGCCTCTTTAGAGGAAAGTTTAAGCTGTTCACATTAATGGAGAATATTGATAAGTCTGGTAAAATTTTGGGTATTGAGTTTTTCAAAAGTTCAGTGGACATTTTTAATCCTTTCACCACTGTGGAAGTTCGATTTTGATCAAAAGTTTCTGAGTGAGTTTACTTTTGTGGTAGAGAATTGAGTTGGTCATTATGAAGGATAGGTCTGAGAATATCCTGAAGCTTTGGTTATGGCAAATTTCTTCAACATGTGAATGTCATTAAAATAGTTAATTTCTCCATCAAAAAAAAAATTCAGTTTAGCTAGATACAGGATCCGGGGTTGAAGACTATATTTTTTTAGGAGATTAAAAGTCAATCACCACCCTCGTCTGGCTTGAAAAGTTTCAGCAGAGAGATCTGCAGTCATTCTAATATTCTACTCTTTGCAGGTAATGGATTTCTTATGTCTGGCTGCGTTCAGAATTTTATCCTTCATGTTAACTTTAGTGAAGTTAATTATGATATGCCTGGGGGATGTCTTATCCGGATTGAGTCATGCTGGCATTCTGAAACTGTCTGCTATCTGAATTTCAGAATCTTTTGGCATGTCTAGAAAATTCTCTTCCATAATTTCATGGAGAAGGGCTTCTGTGCTTTGTGAGGCCACTTCATCACTTTTAGGGATTCCAATGAGGTGGATATTAGCCTTCTTCAAATTATCCCAGAGATCTCTGGGAGAATGATCCATTTTTGCTTTCCGTTTCTCTTCCTCTTTGAAAGTTTGGGAGCATTCAACAGCTTTGTCTTCAATGTCGGAATTCCTTTCTTCTGCTTGTTCCACTCTATTATTGAGGGATTCTACTGTATTTTTCATATCTTTGAGAGCTACAAATTCTTGCTTCAGTGCGTCAAAATCTTTGGTGGTTTTGTCTTTAAGTTCATTAAATTCTTGAGACAACTTTCGAATTTCTTCTCGAATTTCTAATTCCGACTTTTGAATTGCTCCTCAAATTTCTAATTCCAGATTTTCCTCCATTCTATTAATCTTGTTTGCAATCCAAATTCTGAATTCGATTTCTGACATCTTGGCCAGCTGTTTATAAATGGGATCATCAGTTACATCTGCCATATCTTTTCTTGGGGGGGTTGATCTATTTTGGTTATTCATGTTACCAGAGTTTTTCTGCTGATTCCGCCCCATGATTATTTTATACTGTTTGACTTTTCCTCTGGAGCTTTGCAGAAGACTCGTACAGTGCTATGGCCTGAGAAACTGGGGAACTGTTTTGTGTGGTGGGGCTAACTGGTTCTGTCTTGT
>CAUYPK010088377.1:0-50395 GCA_963574355.1 Loris lydekkerianus | reverse complement strand
GCACTCTCACCCAAGTTCTCCCAAGGAAGTTCAACTGAGTGTCATGTCCAAAAAAAACACAAATATATATAACCAGCTTCCGAATTTTTTTTTTTTTTTTTTTTTTTTTTTTTTGGTTTTTGTTGTTGTTGTTGCTGCTGCTGTTGTTGTTTCATTTTTTTGATTTCAACCTTTTCCCAATAGATTTTTCTTTTCTTTTTCTTTCTTTTCTTTCTCCATTTTTCTAGTTTAAATATAATTGCTGCCCTTTTCAACAATTAGAACTTCATTCTTGCTGGTGTTTCTACCCTTATTATTTGTTTTTTTCCCCCAATTTTATCCCATTAAGTTTTCTGCTTGCTCGTTTTGGTTTGATTTGTAGAATTTTTGGCTTTCCTCTTACTTGGTGGAGGTGGGGTACTGTGTCCGAACAGGCTAGCAAAGAGCTGCTGACCCCAAGAGAACCACCCACACGGCACCCCCAGAGGCTGGGTCAGAGTGCCCTGCTGTACACCTATAGTGCTCTGTCTCCCTCTCTCTGTGCCTCTCTTCTTTTTGTCAATATTCCCTTTTACCCACCCCCTACTCCTTTCTCTTTTTTCTTGGCTTTCTTTCTTTTCTTTCTTTTATCCCTTCTTGCTTTTCAACCCTCTCATTCTTCTGGTCCTGTACCAGAAACCCTAGTCCACAGGCACAGCAACTTAAAGAGCAAAAGGAAGTGAAAGGAAAATTAGGGCAAGGAAATAGATAAAAGAAAACACACATGAGGAACAATCAGCAGAAAACTCCTGGCAACATGAAGAACCAGTCCAGAGCAACCCCCCCAAAGGCCTGTGACGTAGCTTCTGCAGAGGATTCCACCTATAAAGTAATGTTAGAAATGACAGAAAGAAAATTTAGAATATAGATGATGAAAACAATAAAGGAAATGATGGAAACAAAGAAGGAAACTTCTGATAAAGTGGAAAATAACCAAAAGAAAATCCAAAAACAGAATCAAATAAGAGATGAACGATATGATGAATATAGAAAGGATATAGCAGAGCTGAAGGAACTGAAGCAGTCAGTTAGGGAACTTAAAGATGCAATGGAAAGTATCAGCAACAAGTTAGACCCTGCAGAAGAAAGAATCTCGGAGGTAGAGGACAAAGTTCTTGAGTAGTTAAAGAGATAGTTAAAGAGGCAGATAGTTAAAGAGGCAGAAAAGAAGAGGGAGAAAGCAGAACGTTCACTGACAGAATTATGGGACTTTATGAAGCGTTCCAACATACGAGTTATAGGTATGCCAGAAGGGGAAGAAGAATGCCCCAAGGGAATGGAAGCCGTACTAGAGAATATTATAAATGAAAATTTCCCAAATATTAATATCACCAAAGATTCTGACACACGCTGTTCAGAAAGATATTGGACCCCGGTCGCCTCAACTCTAACCGAGCTTCTCCAAGACACATTGTGATGAACCTGTCCAAAGTCAAGACAAAAGAAAAGATTCTTCAAACTGCCAGGAGTAAGTGCCAGTTGACCTATAGGGGCAAATCCATCAGGGTGACTGCAAACTTCTCCAATGAAACTTTGCAAGCAAGAAGACAATGGTCATCTACCTTTAATCTACTTAAACAGAACAATTTCCAGCCCAGAATTCCATATCTTGCTAAGCTAAGCTTTAAAAATGACAGAGAAATCAAATCATTTACTGATATACAAACATTGAGGAAATTTGCCACAACAAGACCAGCTCTAAAGGAAATACTTCAACCTGTTCTACACACTGACCATGATCACAAAGGATCAGCAGCAAAGTAAGAACTCAGCAATTAAAAGACAGAACCGACCTTCCACCCAGATGCAAAAGATAACACCCAGCAAGGGACGCTAACAACATAAGATGAATAGAACATTACCACACTTATCAATTATAAATGTTAATGGCTTGAATTCCCCACTAAAGAGGCATAGATTGGCTGACTAGATTTAAAAACACAAGCCATCCATTTGTTGTCTGCAGGAAACACCTGGCTTCAAAACACAAATTAAAACTCTGAGTCAAGGGTTGGAAGACAATTTTTCAGGCAAATGGAATTCAGAAGAAAAGAGGAGTTGCGATCTTGTTTTCAGATACATGTAGATTTAAAGCAACTAAAATCAAAAAAGACAAAGATGGACAATTTATATATGTCAAGGGAAAAATACAAGAAGACATTTCAATCCTAAATATTTATGCACCCAATTTAAATGCTCCCAGATTCTTGAAACAGACCTTACTCAGTCTGAGCAATATGATATCTGATAATACCATAATAACAGGGGACTTTAACACTCCTCTTACAGAACTGGACAGATCCTCTAAACAGAGATTAAAGAAAAATATAAAGGACTTAAATGAGACCCTAGAACAACCACTTGATAGACGCACATAGAACACTCCATCCCAAAGATAAAGAATATACATTATTCTTATCAGCCCATGGAACATTCTCCAAAATTGATCATATCCTAGGCCACAAAACAAACCTCAACAGAATCAAAAGAATTGAAATTTTACCTTCTATCTTCTCAAACCATAAGGCACTAAAGGAAGAACTCAACTCTAACAAAAACATTCCACCCCACACAAAGGCATGGAAATTAAACAACCTTCTGTTGAATGACAGTTGAGTGCAGGAAGAAATAAAACAGGAAATCATTAACTTCCTTGAGTATAACAACAATGAAGACACAAGCTACCAAAACCTGTTGGATACTGCAAAAGCAGTTTTGAGAGGAAAATTTATCGCTTTAGATGCCTACATTAGAAAAACAGAAAGAGCGTGCATCAATAAACTCACAAGCCATCTTATGGAATTGGAAAACGAAGAACAATCTAACCCTAAACCCAGCAGAAGAAAAGAAATATCCAAAATTAAATCACAAATCAATGAAATTAAAAACAAAAATATCATTCAGAAAATTAATGAAACAAGGAGATGTTTTTTTGAAAAAATAAATAAAATAGATAAACCTTTGGCCAAATTAACTAGAAATAGAAAAGTAAAATCTCTAGTAACCTCAATCAGAAACGATAAAGGAGAAATAACATCTGATGCTATAGATATACAAAAGATCACCTCTGAATACTACCAGAAACTCTATGCCCAGAAATTTGACAATGTGAAGGAAATGGATGAATATTTGGAATCACACCCTCTCCCTAGACTTAGCCAGGAAGAAGTAGAGTTCCTGAACAAACCAATTTCAAGGTCTGAGATCAAAGAACAATAAAAAATCTTCAAACAAAAAAATGCCCTGGTCTGGATGGCTTCATACCAGAATTCAAACCTTCAAGGAAGAGCTTATTCCTGTACTGCAGTAATTATTCCAAAAAAATTGAGGAGGAAAGAATCTTTCCCAACACGTTCTACGGAGCAAACATCACCCTGATACCAAAACCAGGAAAAGACCCAATTAAAAAGGAAAATTTTACACCAATTTCACTAATGAATATAGATGCAAACATTCTCAATAAAATCCTAGCCAACAAATTACAGCTTATCATCAAAAAAGTCATACATCATGATCAAGTAGGTTTCATCCCAGGGATGCAAGGCTAGTTTAACATACGCCAAGTACATAAACATTATCCACCATTTAAACAGAAGCAAAAACAAAGACCATATGATCCTCCCAACAGATGCAGAAAAAGCATTAGATAAAATCCAGCATCCATTTCTAATTAGAACACTGAAGAGTATAGGCATAGGTGGCACATTTCTGAAACTGAAGCTATCTATGACAAACCCACAGCTAATACTTTACTGAATGGAGTAAAACTAAAAGCTTTTCCTCTTAGAACTGGAACCAAACAAGGTTGTCCTCTGTCACCTTTACTATTCAACATAGTGCTGGAAGTTCTAGCCAATACAATTAGGCAAGACAAGGAAATCAAGGGAATCCACATGGGAGCAGAAGAGGTCAAACTCTCCCTCTTTGCTGATGACATGATCTTATACTTAGAGAATCCCAAAGACTCAACCACAAGACATCTGGAAGTCATCAAAAAACACAGTAATATCTCAGGATATAAAATCAATGTCCACAAGTCAGTAGCCTTTGTATATGCCAATAACAGTCAAGATGAGAGGCTAATTAAGGACACAATTCCCTTCACCATAGTTTCAAAGAAAATGAAATACCTAGGAATATATCTAACAAAGGAGGTGAAGAACCTCTATAAAGAAAAATATGAAATCCTCAGAAAGGAAATAGCAGAGGATATTAACAAATGGAAGAATACACCATACTCGTGGCTGGGAATAATCAACACTGTTAAAATGTCTCTACTTCCCAAAGCAATCCACCTATTCAATGCCATTCCTATTAAAATACTAACATCGTACTTTCAAGATTTGGAAAAAATGATTCCACATTTTGTATGGAACCAGAAAAAATCCCATATACCTAAGGCAGTTCTTAGCAATGAAAATTAAGCTGGGTGCATCAGCATACCAGATTTTAGTCTGTACTACAAAGCCATAGTGGTCAAGACCACATGGTACTGGCATAAATATAGAGACATAGACATTTGGAATCGAATAGAAAACCAGGAAATGAAACTAACATGTCTTAGTAATAAAAATTAAGCTGAAGGCATCACCATACCAGATTTTAGGCTGTACTACAAAGTCACAGTGGTCAAGACAGCATGGTACTGGCACAAAATTAGAGACATAGACGTTTGGAAATGAATAGAAAACCAGGAAATGAAACTAACATCTTACAACCACCTAATCTTCAATAAACCAAACAAGAACATACACTGGGGGAAAGACTCCCTATTCAATAAATGGTGCTGGGAGAACTGGATATCCACATGTAAAAGACTAAAACTGGACCCACACCTTTCCCCACTCACAAAAATTTATTCAAGATGGATAAAGGACTTAAATCTAAGGCATGAAACAATAAAAATCCTCAAAGAAAGCATAGGAAAAACACTGGAAGATATTGGCTCTGGGAAAGACTTCATGAAGAAGACTGCCATGGCAATTGCAACAACAACAAAAATAAACAAATGGGACTTAATTAAACTGAATAGCTTCTGTACAGCTAAGGAGACAACAACCAAAGCAAACAGACAACCTACACAATGGGAAAGGACATTTACATATTTTGAATCAGACAAAAGCTTGATAACTAGATCTACAGAGAACTCAAGTTAATCCACATGAAAAAAGCCAACAATCCCATATATCAATGGGCAAGAGACATGAATAAACCTTCTCTAAAGAAGACAGATGAATGGCTAACAAACATATGAAAAAATGTTCATCATCCCTATCTATTAGAGAAATGCAAATCAAAACCACCCTGAGATACCATCTAACCCCAGTGAGAACAGCCCACATCACAAAACCTCAAAACTGCAGATGCTGGCGTGGATGTGGAGAGAAGGGAACACTTTTACACTGCTGTTGGGACTGCAAACTAACACAACCTTTTTGGAAGGAAGTATGGAGAAACCTCAAAGCACTCAAGCTAGACCTCCCATTTGATCCTGTAATCCCATTACTGGGCATTTACCCAGAAGGAAAAAATTCCTTTTATCATAAGGTGAGCACTAGATTGTTTATTGCAGCTCTATTTACAATCGTCAAAATGTGGAAACAGCCTAAATGCCCCCCAACCCAGGAATGGATTAACAAGCTGTGGTATATGTACACCATGGAATACTATTCAGCCATTAAAAAAACAGAGGCTTTACAGCCTTCGTATTAACCTGGATGGAAGTGGAACACATTATTCTTAGTAAAACATCACAAGAATGAAGAAGCATGAATCCTATGTACTCAATTTTGATATGAGGACAATTAATGACAATTAAGGACACGGTGGGGGTGTGGGAAGGGGAGAGCAGAGTGAGAGGGGGGGGAGTAAGAGCAGAGAGAGGAAAGGAGGGAGGGGCTGGGGCCTTGGTGTGTGCCGCACCTTTGGGGGGCAAGACACGATTTGAAGAGGGACTTTGCCTAACAAATGTAATCAGTATAACCTGGTTTCTTATGCTCTCATTAGAAAAATTAAAAAAAAAAATAAAAAAAAAAGGCAGAGGAAGATGTGTTAAAATCTGGCAGACTGTAACAATTGATGAGTCCAAAGAACGTTATGCAAATATCAATTCCTGTGTAGGTTTAAAATTTACCAGAATAAAAACTTAGAGGGAGTTGCCATCACTACCTACTGTAATAACAAACAATGATTCAACAGGTGAATATTATAAAAAAGAAACTACCAGATGGCCAAGAGGAGTACTTCAAAGATAACCATAATGACATTTAGCAATGAGATATGTAGCACTTTTTCTAGGAAGGGGTGGCAAACTTAATTGTCCAACCTCATATAAATTAAAGCAACAAAAATGTACCATATTAAAATTACCAGATTGGAAAAGACAGATTTTACAATGTAGAGCTTTGAAAATAGCATTATGAAATGATCATTTTCATATACTATTTACTCGGTGGAGTATAAAATGATAAACCTCTCTGGAAAATAATTTGACAGTATCAAACTTTTAAATTCACATATCCTTTGATCTAACAATTCCATTTCTAAGATTGATCTTATATTGCTAGAAGCCCAGAGTTTCCCCAACCTCACGTTGACATCTGGGGACAGATCACTGTCTGTGTGGAGGTTGCCCTGTGCACTGTGGGTGCTTGGCACAGTATGGGCAGCAGTGACATCCAAAATGTCCCCTGGTCTACTAAACCACCCATCCTGAGAACCCAAACACATACAACGGGATGTGCTCACCATGGCTTTTTCTGCATACACAGAAGGCTGCAGACAACCTACACACCTAACAGTGACCTGTTAATCAAGACAGGTCCTCCATCTATTAAAAAGAAGGCCCTCCATCTATTAAAAAGAATGAGGTCTATCATTAATAGATGTGAAATCACACTTCAGACAAACAGTGAACTAAAGAAAAGTTTGGGAACAGTCTGGGTTGATGAACAGAGGTGCAGCAGAGACCTGCACATCACAGAATATCCCTGGAAAGATACGAAAGAAATAGGTAACAGAAGCAGCAACAGGGGAGTGGAATGGGAAGTCTGGTATGTGAGGGCAGCTTGGCTTTCCACTCTCTGAACCCTTTTCTACCGTTCAATTTCTGCCATGTACGTAGTACTTACTCCAAAATATGTTAACCCACCATCATTTACTATATTTTCTCCTTTCAAAAAAATAAAACTATGATCATGTGTGAATAGCATTATAGTAGAGTGAAAAAAGGGCAGGTATTCCTATCCTCTGCAAGAGAAAGTATAAATTGGAATGTACTTTCCAAAATGTAATGTGGCATACCATAAAGAATATGAAGAAAGACGTTGTATTTGCTAATTCACTAAATCCAACTATAGGAAATTCACCCTAAGGAAAAAATGGATTTATACACAAAGATGTATTATAAAATTTATAACATTGACAAAATATAAATGTGAATGCTAAACAATAATTAAAATGATTAAATATTATTGTAAGTGTAGATGCTGAAGACTTTAATAAAGTAATTTAAAATACTGATATGTTGGGGGGGGGGGGGCAGAGCAACATGGCGGACCAGAAGGATTATTCAGCTGAGCTCTCCTAGAACAACTAGGGAAGAAGAAAGAACCCAGCCATACCTGGTGCAGAGTCACAGCTCAGAGAGCACAGTGAGGAAATGGTGAGATGGATACAGTATATGATCCAGAGCGGTGGAAATCTGATGAATTAGGCAAGTGATTGCGACCAGCTGGGATGGGCTGCTCCCCTACAGAGGTCCCAGATGGGAGGAAGCCTTTCCAGAGTTTTCAGTTGTTGGGAGAAGCTGTGTGTTGAGTGGAAAAATTGGGAGAGTGGGCAGTCTTGAACAGTATACAGCAAACAGATTTGAATGCCAGTTAGAGTTGATTTGCCTTAGATTTCCCATACTGGGAAGGTCTTGGTGGCTGGGGGGTTGCCATTACAGGAAGGTTAGGAGAAGGTCTTAGTGGGACCTAAAGCACCTTAATTTTGCTGCCCGGGATATGAACTCCATTCTTGGGACAGGCAGAGGGACTCCCACACCCTATGGTAACTGCAGTCAGTGGGCACTATGAGATCTGCACCTTAAGGATTCATGTGAGATTTAAAATCCCAACCCAGCAGGGTCTGAATGCTGAGAAAACAATCAGGCGATCACCGAAGGCAACTAAGTTTGGAATCAGGACCATAGAGGTTGCTGGCTGTGCTCTCTGTCTCGTTAAAAAGAAACACAGAGCCACCTGGAGTCCTGGCGACACATGGAACAAATAGTCATCCAGAGCAAGAACTTCTGTTTGAAACAAAGCAGGCTGTTTGAAGGAAAAAGGAGGACAAGGAAGTGAACAAGAAGAAAGAACACACGAGGAGGAACCAACAGAAAAGTTCAGGCAATATGAGAAACCCAAACAGAGGAACTCCCCCAAGGGACCATGAGGCAGCTATGCAGAACACTCTACCTATAAAGAATTAACAGACGTGACAGAAAGGGAATTTAAAATATGGATGATAAAGATAATAAAAGGAATGGATAAGAAAACAGAAAGACAGAACCAAAAGTCAGACAAAAGATATGTAGAATATAGAAAGGACATGGCAGAGCTTAAGGAAATGAAGGTGACAATCACGGAATGTAAAGATGCAGTAGAAAGTATCAAAAATTAGGTCGGACCATGGAGAGGAAAGAACCTCAGGGCTAGAGGATAAAGTTTTTGAGTTTACCCACATAGTTAAAGACACAGAAAAGATGAGAAAAAAACCAGAACAGGTGCTTAGAGAACTATGACACTCCATGAAGCATTCAAATATACAAATAATAGGGAACCTGAAGGGGAAGAAGATTGTCCCAAAGGAATGGAAGCCCTAATGGAGACCATCATAAAAAAAAAACTTCCTAAGTTTTACTAAAGACCCTGACACACTCCTTTCAGATGGATAGCAAACCCTGGGTCATCTCAACTCAACCAGAGCTTCTCCAAGACACATTGTAATGAACCTGTCCAAAGTCAAGATGAAAGAAAAACTTCTGTAAGCAGCCAGGAGTAAGTGCCAATTGACCTACAGAGGCAGTCATTAGGATGATAGCAGACTTTTCAACTGAAACTTTCCAAGCCAGAAGAACCTGGTTATCTACCTTCAACATTCTTAAACAAAACAATTTTCAGCCCAGAAGTCTGTATGCTGCTAAACTAAACTTAAAAATTGATGGAGAAATCAAATCTTTTGAGGATAAAAAAGCCCTCAGGAAATTGGCCACAAGACCAGCTCTGCAAGAAACACTGAAACCTAGTCTCAACACGGACCACCACAACAGACCCCCAGCAAAGTAAACTCCCAGAAGCTAAAGACAAAACACAGTTCCCACATTGGCCCAAAGGATAAAACAACACAGTGGACTTTCACAAAATAAAATGAGTAGACCTCCACCTCACTTATCAGTTCTCTTAATAAATGTCAATAGACTGAACTCTCCACTGAAGAAACACAGGCTGTCTGATAGGATAAAAAAGCACAAGCCATCCACCTGCTGTCTCCAGGAGACACAGCTAATCTTGAAGGACAAACCAATACTCAGGGTTAATGGATGAAAAAAACAGGGCAGCACCTATGGCTCTGGTGGGTAGAGCACCAGCCCCATATACTGAGGGTGATGGTTTCAAACCCGGCCCCAGCCAAACTGCAACAAAAAAATAGCCGGGTGTTATGGCAGGCTCCTGTAGTCCCAGCGACTCTGGAGACTGAGACTAGAGAATTACCTAAGCCCAGGAGTTGGAGGTTGCTGTGAGCTGTAACACCACAGCACTCTACCAAGGGCAATAAAGTGAGACTCTGTCTCAAAAAAAAAAAAAAAAAAAAAAAAAAAAAACCACACACACACAAGAAGAAATTTCAATTTTAAATATTTATGCACCCAACTTAAATGCTCCGAGATTTATGAAACAGACATTGATGGGTCTGAGCAATATGAAATCCCATAACACCATAGTAACTGGGGACTTTAACACCCGTGACAGAACTAGATAGATCCTCTAAACAGAAACTGAACAAAGATGCAAAGGACTTAAATGTGACCCTAGAACAAACGGGATTAACAGACACATATAGAACACACCATCCCAAAGCTAACGAATATGTATTTTTCTTGTCAGCCTATAGTACAAACTCCAAAATCAACCACATCTTAGGACACAAATCAAACCTCAGCAAAATTAAAAGAATAGCAATTACACCTTGTATCTTCTCTATAAGACTATAAGGCAATAAAGGTAGAACTCAACTCCAACAAAAACATTCATCCCCTCACAAAGAGTGGGAAATTAAACAACCTTATGCTGAATCATAGTTGGGTTCAGGAAGAGATAAAAGAGGAAATCATTAAATTCCTCAAACATAACAACAATGAAGACACAAGTTACCAAAACCTGTAGGATACAGCAAAAGCAGTCTAAAGAGGGAAATGTATCACTTTAGATGCCTACATTTGAAAAACAGAAAGAGAGCACATCAACAAACTCATGAACCATCTTATGAAATTGGAAAAAGAACAATTTAATCCCCAACCAGCAGAAGAAAAGAAATAACCAAAATTAAATCAGAGATGGATGAAATTGAAAACAAAAGAATCATTCAGAAAATTAACAAAACAAAACGTTTTTCAAAAAAAATAAATAAAACTGATAAACCTTTGGCCAAATTAACTAGAAACAGAAAAGTAAAATATCTAATAACCTCAATCAGAAACGATAAAAGAGAAATAACAACAGATGCCACAGAGATACAAGAGATCATCTCTGAGTACTACAAGAAACTCTATGCCCCAGAAATTTGACAATGTGGAGGAAATGGATCAATACCTGGAATCATACTCTCTCCCTAGACTTAATCAAGAAGAAACAGACCTCTTGAACAGACCGATTTCAAGAATTGAGACCAAGGAAACAATAAAAACAACAAAAAGTAAGCCAACAAGAAAAAGCCCTGGTCCAGATAGCTTCACACCAGAATTCTATCAAACCTTCAAAGAAGAGTTTATACCCACACCACAGAAATTATTCCAAAAAATTGAGAAGGAAGGAATCTTCCCCAACACATTTCAAAAGCAAATATTACCCTGATATAAAAGCCAGGAAAAGGTTCAGCACCTGTAGCTCAGCAGCTAGCGCAACATACACTGGGGCTGGAGGGTTAGAACCTGGCCCAGGCCTGCCAAACAACAACTACAACAGAAAAACAGCTAGGCATTGTGGCGGGCACCTGTAGTCCCAGCTACTTGGGAGGCTGAGGCAAGAGAATCGCCCAAGCCCAAGAGTTTGGGGTTGCTGTGAACTGTGAAGCCACAGCACTCTACTGAGGGCAACATAGTGAAATTCAGTCTAAAATAAATAAATAAATAAATAAATAAATAACAGGAAAAGACCCAACTAAAAAGGAGAATTTCTGCAAAAATTCTCAATAAAATCCTACCCAACAGATTACAACTTATCATTAAAAAAATCATATATCACGATCAAATCAGTTTCATCCCAGGGAAATGATGCAAGGCTGGTTTAACATATGCCAAGTACATAAATGTAACACCATATCAACAGACGCATAAGCAAAGACCATATGATCCTCTCAATAGATGCAGGAAAAGCATTCAATAAAATTCAACATCCTTTTCTAATTAGAACTCCCAAGAATATGGGCATTGGCAGCACATTTCTTAAACTGATTTAAGCCATCTATGGCAACCCACAGCTAATACTATACTGAATGGAGTAAAACTGAAAGCTTTTCCACTCAGAACTGGAACAAGACAAGGTTATGCTCTATCACCACCACTATTCCACATCGTGCTGGAAGTTCTAGCCAATACAATCAAGCAAAAGAAGGTAATATAAGCATCCAAATAGGGTAGAGGAAGTTAACTCTCCCTCTTTGCTGACGATATGATCTTATACTTAGAGAACCTCAATGACCCAAACACAAGACTCATGGAAGTGATCAAAAAATAATGTCTCAGGATATAAAATCAATGTCCACAAATCAGAAGCCTTTGTATATGCCAATAACAAGACAAGAAGCTATCAAAGACACAATTCCCTTCGCAGTAGATTCAAAGAAAATGAAATACCTAGAAATATACCTAACAAAAGAGGTGAAGGAGCTCTATAAAGAAAACTAGGAAACCTTAATAAAAGAAATAGCAAAAGATATTAACAAATGGAAGAATATGCCATGCTCATGGCTGTTAAAATGTCTATACTTACAAAAGCAATCTACAGATTCAAGGTAACCCCCATTAAAATACCAACATCATACTTTCAAGATTTGGAAAAAATAATTCTTCTTTTTGTATGGAGCCAGAAAAAAACCTGTATAGCCAAGGCAATTCCTAGCAATAAAAATAAAGTCAGGGGTATTAGCCTACCAGACTTTAGGCTGTACTACAAGGCCATAGTGATCAAAACAGCATGGTATTGGCACAAAAACAGAGACACTGACATTTAGAACCAAACAGAAAGCCATGAGATGAAACTAACATCTTAGAGCCACCTGATCTTTGATAAACCAAACAGAACATACACTGGGGGAAAGAATCCCTACTCGATAAACGGTGCTGGAAGAACTGGATATCCACATAAAAAAACTGGACTCGCACCTTACTCCACTCACTAAAATTGATTTAAGATGGATAAAAAAATCTAAGGAATAAAACAATAAAAATCCTCCAAGAAAATGTGGGGAAAACACCTGAAGTTATCAGAGGGGTAAAGACTTTATAAACACAGCATCAGTGGCAATTGCAATAATAACAAAAATAAACAAATGGGACTTAATTAAACTGAATAGCTTCTGTACAGTTAAGGAGACAACAACCAAAGCAAATAGACAACCATCAGAATGGAAAAAGATATTTACACATTACAAATCGGACAAAAGCTTGATAACTAGGATTTACAGAGAACTCAAATTAATCAATATACAAAAAGCCCACAAACCCTTACATCAATGGGAAAGAGAGATGAAGAGAACCTTCTGTGAAGAAGACAAGTGGCTCACAAACATATGAAAAATGCTCATAATCTCTAATTATCAGAGAAATACACATTAAAACCACCCTGACATATCACCTAATCCCAATGAGAATGGCCCATATTACAAAATATCAAAGCTGCAGACGCTGGCGTGGATGTAGACTGCAAACATAATACAACCCTTTTGGAAGGAAGTAAGGAGAATCCTCAGAGAACTCAAAACTAGACCTCCCATTTGATCCTGCAATCCCATTACTGAGCATCTACCCAGAAGAAAAGAAACCCTTTTACCATAAGGACACTTGCACTAGCACTAGACTGTTTATCGCAGCTCAATTTACAATCGCCAAAATGTGAAAACAAACTAAATGCCCACCAACCCAGGAATGGATTAACAAGCTATGGTATATGTACACCATGGAATACTATTCAAACACTGAAAAAGGTGGAGAGTTTACATCTTTTGCATTAACCTGGATGGAGGTGAAACATATTTTTCTTAGTAAAGCATCACAAGATTGAAGAAGCAAAATCCAATGTACTCAATTCTGATATGAGGACAATTAATGTCCTAGTACATGGTGGGGGTTGTGGGAAGGGAAGAGCGGTGAGAGGGATGGAGGGAGAGGGGTGAGGGGGTCAGACTGTGTCACACAACCTCTTGGAAGAGTGACACAATTATCAGAGGGACTTTACCTAACAAATGCAATCAGTGTAACCTGGTTATCTGTACCCTCAATGAACCCTTAACAATCAATCAATCAATAAAATAAAATAAAATATTGAAATGAGAAAACATTCATGATAATAAGTAAGAAGAAGGAGGACATAGTTATAGTATACAGAGGGGGCCAAAAATGTATGCACACTTTAGGAAAGGAATAAACTATTAAAATTGTAATACTTGATATATACCAATAATGTCTGCTACCTTACACAGTACATTGCATCTTATATCTTTTGTAATTGCAGAAGTCAAATGTGACTGAGTATTAAAATTTTTTTGGCACCCTCTGTATCATGGGGAAAAGGGAGGTCATGATATTGTCTGTACAGTAGCGTAATCCTATTTCTGTATTTTAAAAAAATGTTAAACATAGAAGCACTCATGGAAAGCATTTATTAAAAGTCTGGAATAGTATGATTGTGAATGCTTCATAAAAAAGTTTTAATTAATTATATTTTAATTGACAAGTAAAAACTGTATATATTTATGTCATATAACATAATGTTTTGATATACATATACCATATGTATACATTGTGGAATGGCTAAATCAACCTATTTAACATATATACGTTACTAACCAAAATATTTTTTTGTGGTGAGAACACTCAAAATCTACTCTCTTAGCAAATTTCAAACATATGATGCGTTACTAGCTGTGTTACCTACCCTACAGTATGACAGAGCTCTTGACCTTATTCCTCCAGTCCAAAAGAAACACTGCAGCCTCTGACCAATCTCCCTATCCTCCCACCCTCAGCCTCTAGTAACACTATTTAACTCTGTTCCTATGAGTTTGACCTTTTTAAACTCCACTATAGGTGTTTTGTTTTGTGTAGAGATAGGATCTTGCTATATTGTCCAGGCTGGCCTTGAACTCCTGGCTGCAAGCAATCCTCCCACCTTGGCTTCCCAAAGTGCTGGGGTCATAGGCATAAGTCACTATGGGTACTTTTAATGTTACTTTTGTTTCTAACTTTTTCCAAAATCAACATGAATTATATATATAAGATTTTAAAAGATAAAAATAAATTATTTTAAAATTAAAGGCACTTATAAAAAGAATATCCAGGCGGCACCTGTGGCTCAGTGGGTAAGGCACCAGCCCATATACCGAGGGTGGTGGGTTCAAACCCAGCCCCGGCCAAATTGCAACAACAAAAAAAATAGCCGGGCATCGTGGCAGGCGCCTGTAATCCCAGCTACTCGGGAGGCTGAGGCAAGAGAATCACCTAAACCCAAGGATTTGGAGGTTGCTGTGAGCTGTGACAGACCCCATGGCACTCTATTGAGGGTTAATAAGTGAAACTCTGTCTCAAAAAAAAAAAAAAAAAGAATATCCAAACCTATGCAGAAAGTATGAATTCAATTTTTAGGATGTAAATTTTACATAGATTCTCTTTGATTTAGGATGGGATTAAGTCCTGATATCGTCCCTGCAAACTAAAAATAGTGTAAGCCACAAATACCTGGCGGGAGGCGGCTGGGCTTATTCAGTATCACAGGAGAAGTTCGATCACCACCAAACACATATAGTTTTCACACCAGCCTAAATCAAGGACTGTCTGTACATACAATTTAAACAATCTATCTGTTTTCCTGTCTTAGGAAGGAAATACACCAAATAGTGATGAGCAGTTATCTCAGAAGTAGAGATGACTTTTATTTTCTCCTTCTTACTTTTGTGTTTTCCTAAGAAGGGTAGCAAGCAGGAAGAACACGTTTTTAAGCAAAAGCCACCTGCACTTAAGCTCAGCCCCACCTGCCCCCAGCACCGGGGCCCTGTCACCCTTGGGGCTGTCCCTAGAACTCAGCCGGCAGAGGTGCCGGAGCCTTCACTTGGGAGTACTGATGTGCTGTGACCACAGTGATTCCTCCTCTTCTCTCAGACTTCCTAGGGTCAGAGGACACAGCCAAGTAAGAAAATTCTCCTTTTATCTTAGGAAGCAGAAAAGTTACTTTTGGCCCTAAAGAACCCTACAAAAAGTTAATTTATTTTTTAAAAAAGGGAAGGGGGGACTCTGCAATGTGGACATATTAAAATGTCTCTACCCTAAGGTATTGACTATGATAAAACGTTTTATCAGTGAACTGGAGACTAGTCAAGGCAAATTTAATGATAATTAGCTCCTAAAAATCTAGACCAAAGGCTTTTAAAACCACTTTATAGCTAAAATCCTCCTAATGACTACTACATGCAACTGAACAACCAGTTAACAAAGTATATGCAAAATGATAACAATTACCTCTTCCTTCTCATGTAGCATAATATGCGCTTTGAGACTAGCCACTCTGGAGAATTTCTTGTTACACACAGGGCAGGTAGGATCTTCCCCGTTGTGGGTACATTTATGAAGTGTCAGGTTGAATTCAACGTTAAATGTTTGGGGGCACTGGTCACATCGATGTGGCTATTTGGAAAGAAAAGTAAAGAAGCCACTGAAATACAATCCTTCCACAGGCACTGTTCAATAAATGTTATAAAAATATCAATAAGTACCATAATCTACAGATACTAAAAAACTTCTGGTCTCTTCTGGACATAAAGTCAATAAATGCAAAATGGACCCATAAAGTTCCTTACCAGAACTTCTCAAAGGATTATAAGAATGAAAATGCATACATATAGAAAATACTTCTAATAAGAGATGATGCGTATAAATTTATCAGGTTGTGGTCCTATGAAGGTATGTGTGAGAAACCTCAACTCATTCAGCAGGATTTTTTCCCTTCTATTTCTGACCAACTCCACTGTTATAAACAAAATCACTTCAAATAAAGTAAGTAATCACATAAATTTTTGCTAGGTTTTAAGAGAGCTGCTCATCTCAGTCTAAAATTTTCCCAGACCTAAAGGTTTTCTTCCACTTATCGGAAGGTAAGGTAATCCCCAGTTCCTCTCTGAAGTATTAAAGGAGAAAGTATCTGCAGATAGTCAGCCTGAGAAAATAACGCAGTGGGCACTGGTGCCTGTGTCACACCCTGTAGTTAAAGCATCATCTCACGTGCTCAGAGCACCCTTTTCTGTAGAGGGGAGATCCCTGGTACCTTTCTGGCCTCAAACGATTCATGGCTTACATTCTCCTACCTAGAGACAAGTCGACAACCACTATTTTAATTCTAGTTTTAAATGCACTTTCCATCTATCAGGCAAATTCTCCCACAGACACTAAAATTCTTGCTATATCCCACAAGAGACACTACAAATGCAAAACCGGGTTCAAATGTCCACTGAAGACAGCACTGCTCCCTGCTGAGATACAGAACACCACTGTAAAATGCAAAGCCACTGAAGGGTAAAAGTCCCTGCTGGAGAAAAACACTTCAAAATATACCAATTCTGTGCTCAATCATACAGGAAATTAAAACTCCTAAAAAAAAGCCGTACTTCTAAAACATTTCCTTGTCCGCTCATAAACCCACAGGTACTCTCTCTCTCTCCACCTGGCAGTAGCTGGGACTACAATGCAACTGCAAAAATGCCAAAATATTTACTGGTACAACAGGAAATGTTCTACAACTTAGGGACCTAAATGATAAGAAAACGTTGGCTGTGAGTGTTGATTTTTACAATACCTCCAGCATCAATGCTCACGCTCCTGGCAGCTCTCTTGAAAATACATACCTTGTCATTGCGCTCGTGGTCCCTCATGTGTCGTTGAAACTGGGATTCTTTTGGAAAAGACAGCAGACAGATTTCACATTTATGGAAGTTTGGGGCTGGATAGGCATAATTAGAGTTCTCCGCATTCAATGTTAAAACTCCATCTATAAAATTGCATAAGTATAAACAATAAATACCAGTTCTATTTTTATCATATAAATAAACTAAATTATTTGGTTATTATTTAAAAACCAGATGTGTCAGGGATTTATGAGAGATTTTAGACAAAATTAATGATAGATTGAATTTTTAAAATGGACATGCTTTCTTTGAAAGTTAGCATTAAGATGGCTGAAACTGGGGCAAGAGAATTTTATTAGCTCTGGTTAGTAAAATTTTTAGAAACCTGAGACTAAATTCCTGAGACTTGACAGATAGACACATACATATAAGCCAGCATGTTCTTAAACCTAGGAAACCTCTTTAACTTTGTTTCAAAGTCATTACAAACAGTGGAGGTGTGTCTCCTCCAAACTGCTCTGCTAATTCACAACCAAGCGATCTACAAAAGTCAGCAAGAATAAGCCTTGTTCTCTCACAGCCCTGACTTAGCAACGTCCCGGACAGTCTTCAGTTTTACAGAGCGTTTCTGTAAAGCCACCCAGGGAAACGGCTTTCATCTTAAAAGTACTTGCAAATAAGACTAATCATTAAAAAAAATGACATATAATCACAAAACTGAAGAATGTCATAAAACAAAGATGTCCTAAATCCCTACAATTCTTTAAAATAAGTAAATATATTCCAAGTCTTGTGATTTGGACATGAATATATAATGCACCTTAACTGTACAAAGACTAGACATATGTTCTACATAATTCTTACTATCAAATCTGAACCAAAAACATTAGCTGCTAAGCGTCTGAGAGAAGGCAGGTTAAGGTAAGCTTCAGACCCAAGTAACTCAAAAAAGGTCCTACTTCTCGAAAGCCCAGGTGGTGAGGTGGCGCCTGTGGCTCAACGAGTAGGGTGCCAGCCCCATATCCCATACCTTTTTCTGGAAAAACTATAATTTATAAGGAAAACAATGTCAGCTTTTCAATTTTTTTTTTTTTTTTTTTTTTTTTTTTTAATACAGAGTCTCACTTTGTCACCTGGGTTCAAACCCAGCCCCGGCCAAAAAAAACTGCAAAACTAAAAAAGCCCACGTGGTAAATTTTCTATGAACCTTTAAATCCCTACTTTGATAAAACATTCTGTAGTTCTAATTTTTTCCAAAAGTCTCCTGACCCAGGAGGAATGTGCCTGTTAGCATGGATGACGGCCATAAGAAGGGGAGGTGTGGTGCCCGGATGCAGGAGCAGCAGCTTCACACCACCTCTGCAGATCCTCCAGAACAGGCAAATTCCAGGTTCAAGAAATACTAATGTAATTCAAAAGACTGAAGCTTCATATATAACAAATATGAGTCCACTAAGAAAAAGATACACAATTTTTATTTTACATTATTCTAAACCATATTCACAATCTATTCAAAGAAGTTACTTTCAACCTTTCTGCACTGAAACTAATAGCAAAAATATTTTATGGCTCCCCAGACCAAACAAAATGACTGCTAGATCATATCAAGTGGTACACTATTCCCTTTGGTAAATTTTATAGTATGGTAAGAAATAATTTGAGGGCTAGGAAGAGGTAATAAAAATATCTGTTGAAAACTGTGTTTTGAGAACTCACTAGCAAGTGCTTTTAACCCTACAGGCTGAAGGCAGTCATGAAAGTGTTCTTCAACCTAATTTCTAAAATGCAAAATTAAAAAGTTATGTCAGGATATAGAATAAAACAAACTTCACAGTCTCTATGTTGAAACTACCTAATATGTTACCCAAAAATAAGATGGAACTTAATTTATTGCAATTGATAGATAATCCTGAAACATGAAACTTTATACTTAAAATCGAAAAGCTGACCAGGCAGGCTTGGTGGCTCACACCTATAATCCCCAGCACTCTGGGAGGCTGAGGCAGGTAGATCGATTGAGTTCCAGAGTTCAAGACCAGCCAGAGCAAAAGCAAGACCCTGTCTCTAAAAATTAGCTGGGTGTTGTGGTGGGAACCTGTAGTCCCAGTTACTTGGGAGTCTGAGGCAAGAGGATCTCTTGAGCCCAAGAATTTGAGGTTGCTGTGAGCTACATCGCCAGGACACTCTACCCAAGGCGACAAAGTGAGACTCTGTCTAAAAAAAAAAAAAAAAAAAAAAAAAAAATTGAAAAGCTGACATTGTTCTCCTTATAAATTAACATTTTTCCAGAAAAAGTTTTTATCTGAAGAAAGCAAGACTCCTTAAGAAAACTCAAAAACATAACAAATTACTTCTCAGTAGGTCCCTTTTTTCTAACAATGATAACACAATATTAATTTGGTTCAAAGACAACCTTAAAACATTAATTTGTTTATACTATGTAAAGTGTAAAGACACATTTTAGTGCCCATACTGAGCTTAACAACTTGGAGATCCACACCGTGTCTGGACTTCCACTGTGCTGGAGATCAGGGCTGTGTGCAGGCAGTTCTCCCCTGCTGGGAAAGGGCCCACCCTGTCCCCACCAGCCCTATGGCCTCTGCTGGCTGCACCTCCTTTGCTTTCCTTCTGGCTCAGTTGGCTGTTTCTAGACAGAGTCTTAGGCCTCAAAATTAACCCCTCCCTCCATCGTGTTCATTCAAGTTCATTCAAACTTCTGGTCCCCAGAGTATGTGCTGTTCAGAAGAAGTCTAAATTAACATATCCTTAGGTGAGGCTGACAACCAAGAGAGGTCACAAGTGGGCTGTAGGAAATAACAGACCCTGCTGAAAATGCATATAAAAGCCACATGCCTGCGTGTACCCCCAGGCAGTGTGCCTACGTGTTCCAGAGGTGTCTGCAGCCAAGAGGCCATCAGATTCCTCAAGGTGTTAGTGATCTAAGATAGACACAATCAAATACATGACACCTCTTAACAGGACAGCCCTTAAGAGGACTGCTGCATTTTTAAAAACAGCTAAAAGAAGAACTTCACATGAGATTTTTGGGAAACATTCCTATCTCCCAATTCAGATTACATATTCTCTGCCATCCCCTTCCACACACACAGACACACACACAAAATATGCACAAAGCTACCTACATTTAGCCGTTCTCAGATCTAAGAGCTCATCCCAAACAATAATTTTCAGCTCTGTGCTTCTGCCTCCTAAGAAGACAGGGGTAAAGCATCACGAGATTTCACAGGGGTAAGGGGGACTCACATGTAGACACCTAAGGCAGTTTACCCAGTCACCTTACAACAGAAATATGACTGCCATTTGCTTCAACTATTCACCCTTTCTGTTACCAAGAACTCTAAATTTACTATCAAATTAAACAAAAACTGATTGTAGGATACAATCACCAGAAAATGTCTGAGCAGCTCTGTTTGTCTTCAGAAAAAGTAATTTGGATATTGGTTTTAAAATCAATATAACTCTTTACATAAATAAAAATTCTAATAGAACACAATAATAGCTGTCCCTCTCCTATCCCCCAAATAATAAAGCTTACCTCAGGATTGTGCAGAATGAATAAAAGAATGCTTCCTGATGGTACTGGAACAAAAGTCTACCATGCCATCACCCCACGGCCCACCCGCTCTACATGCCCTCCTCCGTAATCGTACCATTCCCCGAATGGATCAGACAAGCTGCTCTCTCACATCAGGACCAGCAAATCATGATAACCAGCTGAATCCTAATGGAAAAGGCTTTCTTTCATCTCCATCTAAAGACCCTAGGTCAATCTCTTAACACAAAATGTCCCTCTAGGATGCTAAGATGGATAAAAACTTCTACACGTACTGCACCCCATGGATTTCACTGAAATTTGTTTCTCAGGACAAACTCTGAAGCCCTGTGCATCTAAGATCTGTTATCAATAAATCCTAACGAAGCATTTTTAATATCAGAATGAGATATATATCCGTTTCAGTCCCTACAGTAATGGTGCCAACCCTAAGACGTTGCATCTGTTTTTATCTTTATGTTTTCAATAAAAATCTCTCCTCCTTCTCTGCACGCAGCACCCCTCTGCCGCCCAGCCCCCAGCCAGGCCCTTTGCTGCTCCCGCTCTCCCATCCTGACCCCACTCTCTGCCTCCGTGGCATCTCTGGGAGCCTGACAGCACCCTCCTCTTTACTTTTGTAAACTCCCTTCTACTTTCTTTTCTCCTGTTTTCTACTGCTCCTCCCACTCATGTCAGCGTTCAGGGTTACCACAGCCGGACTTTACCAGGTGAAACTCGGAGTGTTAGAGCTCAGGAGCCCTTTCTGCTTCACAAAGCCTGGCACATAAGGTGTGCCTAGCAAAGACAGCAGAACTTCTCAAAGCTGCACCCCCAAGGAACTGCGACACACTGGTCAACACGTGGAGGAGGTCACCATAAGGAACTGGGCCTACTGCACAGGTGTGGCATATCTGTCTGTGAAAATTAGGTTAACTTAAGGAGGTTAGTCAGCTTGTACATGCTAATATTTGGAGACAGACAAGCATTCACGACTTTTTTAGTCTCTTCTTAATTTCTGAAGCTTCTAAGATCAATTTATCTAATTCCTACCTCCAGTCTGACTGGTTCATGCCCTCCATCTCAGAGTTACCTACATAAATTTGATCTATTTCTCCCTTGTTATATATATATCCTGTCAATATTCTTTTTCTAATTTTTTTTTTTTTTTTTGGTAGAGACAGAGTCTCATTTTATCACCCTCACTAGAGCACCATGGCATCACACTGCTCACAACCACCTCCAACTCCTAGGCTTAGGCGATTCTCTTGCGTCAGCCTCCCAAGTAGCTGAGACTACAGGCGCCCACCACAACGCCCGGCTATTTTCTTGTTGCTGTTTGGCTGGGACCAGGTTTGAACCCGCCGCTCTCAGTATATGGGGCCGGCACCCTACCACTGAGCCACAGGCGCCACCCAATATTCTTATTTCATACATGCATGCCCTAGCCATTTGGTTGTTCCCAGGAACTAGCTGAAATGTGTCTGCATTATTTTTTTATAGAATCTCTCAGACGAATTACTCTAACAGGATTAACAGCATCAGCCATAAACACCTGCCTTCCACTAGGGAGGAATACCCAGCCAACTTGAAAGCCCCCGCACCTGCAGAGGTGGGAGCAGCCAGAGGAGAGGCTTCTATTTTTTTAACCTATTATCTATTCAGTGTATTTACTTGTAAGTAGATACTCATCTGGAAATAAAATTTAATTCATACAGAAAAATAATTCCCAAAATATCTTCAACAGAAAAAGTAGTATGTTCTGAATATTATTTCTTAAAAAAAAAAAAAGTTGGGGGGAGAAGAGATGTTACATGCATGTGCTTATATATGTATAAAGCATTCCTATGACACTACAGAAAAAAAATAATAGCATTGGTTGCCTGTATGAAAGACATACTCAACTGGAGAATGGGGGTTCATAACAGAGACCTACATAATTTTCATGGCTGAATTCTGAACCATGATGATGTATTACAAAAGCACTAAAAATAGGCACAGTGGCTCACACTGATAATTTCAGCATTTGGGGAGACAAAAGCAGGAAGATCTCTTGAGGTTAGGAGTTCGAGACCATGCTCCTGTTCTAAGGAAACTAACACCTAAGAAATTAAGGCACTTGGTCAAAATTACATAATTAAACACTGTCAGAACTAGTATTAATCTTCAATTAATGATTCAAGGCTCTCTCCTAATTAATTATACTTCCACTTCTCTTAAGGTTATGGTTTCTGAGATGAGACCCAGTTTCTATTTTGTGCCTAGTGTAAAAACAACCGATGAGTTTGAAATTTATCAACATCATATAGTAATGGGCATGCCTCAGACTGTTATTTCAGCATAAAATATATTCAGTTAGGAGCCAAAACGAAAGTACTTTCATTATCAAAAGAATGAGTAGTTTCAATCAAAAAAGTTATATTCTAAAACTTCAGAATTCACCATGATAAATTATATGAAATTTATCTCTGACATAAAGATAAATACCTGTTCCTTAAATGGTCCCTAATAACATCAGTTCACTCATACTCGTAGAGCAAAGTGTTTCCAGGAGCAGAGTCACCTCTCCCCAGCTAAGCTTTCAAGGCTCACTCTGTCAGTATCTGTGTGTATCTGTGTGGGCTTTCTTTTCATGCTTCCTTTACAGTCTCTCTCGTGATTTTTAGAAAGAACATCAGCCTTTTAAATATTTGCTTTATTACCTGTGAATTTGTATTTCTACAGAAAGACTTTAACTTGGGTAGATATACATTCAGGCCCTACACATACATTATCCAAACTTAACAAAACTACAGTACACTAAATTATAACAAAATAAAACCTCACGTGTCTACAGTGAGCATTCCAGGGTCTCTGTGATCTGGCAGCATATTGCATTTATAATGCTTCCTTTGACAATACAAACAAATAATTTTCTATAGATAGAATAATTTCTTGTTCTGCCTGCTGCCATTATTCTATTTGTCATCTCCACAAACATACAATTTATGTGAGCACAGAAAAAACACAAACATTTACTTTTAGACCAAGGAGAGCTCAACAAAGCCATGGAGAGCTGTGGAGACCACACGCTGAGATTCAGTCCCACTTTTCAAACGTGTATCCTGAAACACAGGTATCTACAGATAGATTAAAACATGGACATATATCACAGACAGTGATTAAAAACCGGACTTGGTGTCAGAGGACTTGAGGGAAGTCTCTGTCCTGCCACGCTATCAGGTGTGGATCTCCGAACAACCAAATAATCTCTCTCAGCCTAACTCATCACACAAAGATTTACCATGATTTCTGTCCTGCCTCACAGGGTTGCTATGACAATCCAAGTTACATGTAAAACATGTGAAACAATTTTTGAATACTTTTTTTTTTTTTTTTAAAGCTATCAAGCCCTCCCAGTCCCAACAAAAACAAACTAAAAAAGTAAAGTGCACACCCAACAGGACAGCTAAAATGAAACAACAGATAATACCAAGTACTGAGGATGGTATGAAGCAACTGGAAATGCGGAATACGGCTAGAGGCGGTGAAAACTGCTAGAATCAGTCTGGAAAACTATTTGGCAGCATAAACCCAAACTGAATACATGCATAATTTATAATCCAGCAATTACACCCCTAGGTATAACCACAATAAAAACGGGTAAGCATGTGCACCAAAAAGAAATGTTTAAGATATCGTATATACTCGAGTATAACCCGAGTTTTTTCGGCACAAAATTTGTGCCAAAAAACCCGAACTCGACACAAATTTTTGTGCCGAGAAAACTCGGCCTATACTCGAGTATATACGGTATTCCCAGTAGCACTCTTTATAACTGGCAGCAACTAAAAACAGCACAAATGCGCTTCAGGAGTAGAATGGGCTCAGCACCTGTAGCTCAGCAGCTAGGGTGTCAGCCACATACACCCGTTGGTGGCTTCGAACCCGACCCAGGCCTGCCAAACAATCACAACACTACAACAAGAAAATAGCTGGGCGCTGCGGCAGGCGCCTATAGTCCCAGGTACTTGGGAGGCTGAGGCAAGAGAATGCTTAAGCCCAAGAGTTGGAGGTTGCTGTGATGCAACTGCACTCTACTGAGGGTGACAAAGTAAAACTCTGTCCAATAAAAAAGGAGTAAAATGGGCACACTATCAAATGTGAAAAAGAACAGACTGCTGCTCTACACAGAAACATGGGTGAATCTCACGTACACAACACAAGTAGCCACACACAAGCCATTTGCAAGAAAACAATCTGCGTAGTTTCATTTTGTAACAACAGTGTAACATACAGGCCAAAACTGACCCATGTTAGAAATCAGGACAGTGGCTAGTCCAACAAAGGCACCAATAGGGATAGGGCACAAACGACCTCTTGGGGTTCTGTTAGTATCTCTTAATATGGGTGTTCATTACATGAGTGAGTTCTCTTTGTGAAAATTCATTGAGCTGACCATAATTTCTGTTCTTCTCTGTCATATTAATATTTCAGTATAGTACACTCAATAGTAAAGTACTATTATGTACAACTTTCTATTCCTATCTTTTCCTCTAGATTGGAGTCAACTAACAAAGACCTAATTTTTGGTGAACCAAGTCTCATTGAGATACAGCCCTGCTCATTGGCTTAGGTGCTCCCTATGGTAGCTGTCAGGCCACAGCAGCAGGTGTGAGGAGTTCGGACAGAAACGGTAGAACCCACAAAGCTAAAACATTCACCACCTTGCCCTTTACAGAAAAGAAGTTTGTTGGGTCCTGCCCAGGACAGTCAATCAGGATTCCACCACTCCCAGCACTACCGCATTCCCTGCAACTCCCATTATCTTCTGCCCTCCACTGTGCACTACAATCCACAATAAAATGCCCTAATATTTACTTAACCATAATTTCCTTAAAGCCAATAAGGCCTTTTATCTTAGTCATGGGATAGAAAGACTGGATGCTCTCCTAATTCAGAATTTTACGAAAATTAACAAATACAACTGTCTGTGTTCACTGCTCTGCCTTAAAACCTACATGCTTCACTCCACATCGAACATTTAACCCATCTGCTCAAAGTTCTCTGCCATGCACCTTCAAGCTGATAAATGCAACAATGAGCATGAAGGCTTTAGGGTGTGGCCAATAATGTGCAGAGACAGAAATCTTAAAGCATCACACACACCAACAATTCCTGCAGTGACTTTAGGTGGTGCAAAAGTAACAACTTGAATGCCTAGGTATTTGTTTTAACGTATTTTGGCACAAAGTATAATTAACACATCAAAATAACAGACACAGTACTTGCTTTGGCAGCACATGTACTAAAATTGGAACAATACCGAGATTAGAATGGCCCCTGCGCAAGGATGACACGCAAATTCGTGAAGCGTCCCATATTTTTATAGAGGCCATCTACAGCAAACCCACAGCCAATGTCATATTGAATAGAGTTAAATTGCAAACATTTCCACTCAGGAACCAGGCAAGGTCGCCCATTGTCTCCACTGCTTTTTAACATTGTAATGGAAGTCTTAGCCATCACAATCAGGCAAGAGAAGGCGATTAAGAATATCCAAAAGAGATCAAACTTTCACTCTACGCAGATGGTATGATTTTATACCTGGAAAACCCCAGGGACTCAACCACAAAATTCTTAGAAGTGATAAAGGAATATAGTAGCATCTCAGGATACAAAATCAATACTCACAAATCAGTAGCTTTTTTATATACTAATAATAGTCAAACCGAAAAAAGTTAAGGACTCTATTCCCTTTACAGGTGTGCCAAAGAAGATGAAATATTTGAGAATTTACCTAACAAAGGACATGAAAAAGCTCTATAAAGAGAATTATGAAAATCTGAGAAAAGAAATAGCTGAAGACATTAACAAATGGAAAAACATACCATGCTAATGGCTAGGAAGAATCAACATTGTTATAATGTACGTATTACCCAAAGCAATTTACAAATTTAATGCAATCCCTATCAAAGCACCACCGTCATAATTTAAAGAACTGGAAAAAATAGTACTTCGTTTTATATGGAACCAGAAAAAAACCTCAAATAGCCAAGACATTACTCAGAAATAAAAACAAATCAGGAGGAATCTCACTACCAGACTTCAAACTAAAGTATAAACCTATTACGATCAAAACAGCATGGTATTGGCACAAAAATAGAGAGGTAGATGTATGGAACAGAACTGAGAACCAAGAGATGAACCCAGACACTTATCGTCATTTGATCTTTGATAAGCCTATCAAAAATATAAATTGGGGGAAAGATCCCCTATTTAACAAATGGTGCTGGGAGAATTGGCTGGCGACTTGTAGAAGACTAAAACTGGACCCCACTTTTCACCATTAACAAAAATTGACTCTCACTGGATAAAAGATTTAAACTTAAGACATGAAACTATAAAGATTCTTGGAGAGAGTGCAGGAGAAACACTTGAAGAAATTGCCCTGTGAGAATACTTTATGAGGAGGACCCCCCCCTCCACCCAGGGCAATTAAGGCAACACCAAAATACACTACTGGGATCTGATCAAACTAAAAAGCTTCAGCACAGCCAAGAACACAGTAAGTAAAGCAAGCAGACAGCCCTCTGAATGGGAGAGGATATTTGTAGTTTATGCTTCTGATAAAGGTTTGATAACCAGAATCCACAAAGAATTCAAACTTATTAATAAGAAAAGAACAAGTAATCCCATTTCATTGTGGGCAAGAGACATGAACAGAAGCATCTCTGAAGAACACACATGAAAAAACACTCATCATCTTTAATCATCAGAGAAAGGTAAATCAAAACCACTTTGAGATATCATCTAACTCCTGTAAGACTGGCTCACATAACAAAATCCCACAACTAGAGATGTTGGCATGGATGTGAAGAAAAGGGAACACTTCTGCCCCGCTGGTGAGAGTGCAAGCTAATACATCCCTTTTGGAAAGAAATATGGAGAACACTCAGAGATCTAAAAGTAGACCTGCCACTTGACCCTGCAATTCCTCTTCTAGGTACATATCCAAAAGACCAAAAATCACTTCATAACAAGCATATTTGCACCAGATTGTTCATTGCAGCTCAATTCATAATAGCCCAGTCATGGAAGAAGCCCAAGTGCCCACTGACCCATGAATGGATTAATAAATTGCGGTATATGTGTACATGGAATATTATGCAGCCTTAAAAACGATGAAGACTTTACCTCTTTTACATTTACATGGATGGAGCTGGAACATATCCTTCTTCATAAAGTATCTCAAGAATGGAAGAAAAAATATCCCATATACTCAGTACTATTATGAAACCAATTTACAATCACTCACACTTTCATATGAAGAACAGATCACAGCTATGGCCCAGGATGGAGGGGGGGATGGGAAGGCAGGGGGGAGGTTTGATTGAGGGAGGGTGAATGGTGGGATCACATCAACGGTGCATAATGCAAGGGTACATGTCAAATCTATTAGTATAGAGTATAAATGTCTTAACACAATAAGCAAATGAGATGAGGTATATATAAACCAGTGTGATGTAAGCATTCCTAATTCTATATGAAATCAGCACATTGTACCCCATAAATGCATTAATGTATACATGATCTATGTATTTATGATTTAATAAAAAAAAATTATATTTAATTAAAAAAAATAAAAATAAAAATAACAGACACATTGAAACAATATAGTGCTGGCATAAAAACAAAGACAGATATGCCAGTGGAACAGGTGTGAGAGTCCAGAAATAAACCCATACATCTTATCATCAATTGTTTTTTGTTTTGTTTTGTTTTTTTTGAGACAAAGTCTCACTTTGTCACCTTTGGTAGAGTGTCATGGGGTTGTAGCTCACATCAACCTCTAACTCTTGTGCTCAAACAATTCTCTTGCCTCAGCCTCCTGAGCAGGGGCTGTAGCTGGGACTGCAGGTGCCCATTATTGATTGATTTTTAACAAGAATGCCAAAACTATTCAATGAAAAAGATTTTCTTCAACAAATGGTTCTGAATAAGTAGACACATACAGGTAAAATGGTGAATTCACTCCCTTACCTCACAACACATACAAAAATAAACTCAAACTGAACGAAAGCCTCAAATTAAAGCTAAACCTATAAAACTCTTAGAAGAAAACATCAAGGAAAAGGCTTCATGACTGTGGGTTTAGCAATGGTATCTTAAAAACGATGAAAAAGCTACAAATAAACAAAGAAAACACAAATTGGACTCCATCAAAATTGAAACTTTTGCCCAGGCACAGTGGCTCACCCTATAATCTTCGCACTCTGGGGGGCCGAGGCAGGTGGACTACCTGCGCACACAAATTCCAGACCAGCCTGAGGTAGAGTAAGACCCTGTCTCTAAAAACAGCCGGGCGGTTGTGGCTGGAGCCTGTAGTCCCAGCTACCTGGGAGGCTGAGACAAGAAAATCATTTAAGCCCAAGAGTTTGAGGTTGCTGTGAGTTCTGACACCACAGCACTCTACCAGGGGTGAGAAAGTGAAATTATGTAATAAAAAAAAAAAAAAAAAAAAAAAAAAAAATTAAAACTTTTGTGTATCAAGGGACACTATCAATAAAGTGAAAAGACAAGCTATAGAATGGGAGAAAATATCTGCAAGTCATATATCTATTAAGGATCTAATATTCAGAATACAGAAAACATCCTTAACGACACTAAAGAGGCAGGGTGGGTATGGTGGCTCACATCAAAAGTATGGGAAACTGAGGCAGAAGAATCCCTTAAGCCCAGGACTTCAAAGCTACAGTGAGCTATGACCACACCACTGTCCTCCAGCCTGGGCAAGAGAGCAAGACCCAGTCTCAAAAAAAATAAAAATTAAAAAATTAAAATATTTTTAAAATTAAAAAAGAAACTATGATTTTCCAATGAATAATGCAGGTAAATTATAAAATTACATGTTAAAAAAAAAATTCTAACCTTCCCCTCTGCAAATCAGTTATCAGGTGGATGTAGATGAAAACCCAAGAGAATGACAATCATCAAAAATTATCTAAATAGGCTCCAAAACATAATAGGAAGTACGGACAAATCAGACAACATTAAGATTGAGAAGTTCTTTCCTCAGAAGGTATCTTTAAATCATAAATAGGAAAGAACAAATAAAAAATACCACCAACTGTAAAGAACTTCTGACTCAGTAAGAAAAAGGCAAATGACCCTTCCCCAAAGAAGATGCACAGGTGGCAAATGAACCTGTAAGAAGATGCTCGACACATGTCATCAGGGGATCACAAATTAAAACAAGATATCTACTACATTCCTGACAGAATGCCAAAATCCAAAAAATGATAAATATCAAATGCTGTTAAAGATATAGAACAAAAGAAACTCTCATTTACTGCTGGTGAGATTACAAAACGGCACAGCCACTTTGGAAGATAGTGTGACAGTTTGTTACAAACCTAAACATGGGCTCAGCACCAGTCAGTGGTTAGGGACCAGCTACATACACCAAGGCTGGCGGGTTCAAACCCAGCCTGGGCCAGCTCAACAACAATGACAACTACAACAAAAAACTAGCCGGTGTTGTGGCGGGTGCCTATAGTCCCAGCTACCTGGGAGGCTGAGGCAAGAGAATCACCTAAGCTCAAGAGTTTGAGGTTGCTATGAGCTGTGACGCCACAGCACTCTACTGAGGGCGACATAGTGAGACTCTTTCTCAAAAAAAAAAAAAAAAAAAAAAAAGCCTAAACATGGTCACACACACCATATACTCCAGCAACCACAGCCTTCAGTTATCTATCCAAATGAGCTAAAAACTTACGTGCAACAAAAACCTGCACATATTCTCAATTGCCAAAAACTGGAAGCAACAATGATGTCCTTCAAAATCTAAATGGATAAACAATGGTATGTCCATTCAATGGGGTACTACCTAGCACTGAAAAGAAAAGAGCTATCAAATCATGAAAAGATACGGAAGAATGAAAATGATTGTTGCTTAGCTAAAGCCTCTCTGAAAAAGCTACTGGCTGTACGATTCCAACCGAGTGATATTCTGGGGCAGGCAAAGCCATAACCAAAGATCTGTGGTTGCCAGGGGTCCAGGAAAGAGGGGAACAACAAATGGAGAACAGGGCACTTTTTGAGCAATGCGACTGCTATGTGATGCTGCATAGTAGATAAATGACAGGACATACAACGCAGAGAACGGACCCAAAATACAGAGTCCAATTAATAATAACCTATCAGTATTAACTGCAACAAACACTCCATACCAATGCAAGATGTGAACAACACAGGAACCGGGAGGAGAGAGGTGCGCAGGAACTCATACTATCTGCTCAATTTGTGCAAATGTGAAACTGCTCCAGAAAGTAAAGGATTAATTTTTAAAAAAGGTCCAGGCGCAGTGGCTCACGCCTGTAATCGTAGCACTCTGGGAGGCTGAGGCAGGTGTATTGCTTTAGCTCACGAGTTTAAGACCAGCCTGAGCAAGAGTGATAACTCTTTCTCTTAAAAAATAGCCAGGCTTTGTGGCGGGCGCCCACAAAGCTACTCAGGAGGCTGAGGCAAGAGGACCACGTAAGCCCAAGAGTTTGCGGTTGCTGTGAGCTATGATGCCACAGCACCCTACCAAGAGTGACAAAGTGAGACTGTTTCAAAAAAATAAAACAAAATAAAATAATATAATACAAAATAAAATAAAAACAAAAAAGACAGCACAGTAGAAAAAAGGGCCAAAGCCTTAACCGGAGCCTAGCAAAAGAGAACAAATGGCTGGTAAACCTTCTTAGCACAGAACTCGGATTAGCAGACAGTACTGAGTGCTGCTCAGTCTACAGAACAAATGGAGCTCCTTCACTGCTGGTAGGAGAGCAAACCGGTACAATCACCCTGGAAAACTGTTCAACAGTATCCACTGTGTCACAGAAATCCATCAAAGTTTCAAGAGCCAAAACCTGGAAATAATCCAGACGTCAAGAGTAGAAGAGTAACTGATGGAATATTTATACAATGGAACAATACAACTATCAAGATCAACGTATTTCTGCTACACAATAGGAATAATCTCATAAAAACAAATAGTGTCTGAATAAAGCCAGAAACTGCTCTAAATGCACTTCAGTTTAAAGCCAGCCTGTGTGATCAGAAAGCAGGACGACAGTGGCGAGGTGACAGGAGCCCTGAGGGCTCGCTCTGGTGTCACCTCCCTGTCTTGGTACTCCAGCCCCCAACTAAAACATCACCAAGTACAGTAATAAAGAGGTTTAAAATAGACACATTTCTGGCTTCTCTTGATGATAAGATAGGGCAACAGCTCAGCACAGGAGAGTGGCCGCCTGCCCTGTGGGACAAACTAACAGCTCTGCAAGCCCAGAAAGAGCCGCTGACTGCTATCACCTGTTACCCTCAACTGCTCTGCTGCTTTGCATTACCTGTCTGACCTACAGACAACTGAGGATTGACTGCTGTATGAAGAGCTCAGTCTTTGCTCCTGGCAATTCATTAAATTACACAAATACTTGATTTTAATCCACCAAAGCAAGGGTTTTTAACTAAGCTGAGAGACATTTTAGGGGAAGGCACCTCAGAGATGTAGGCTGTCTACAAATCTCCGCGTGGGGGCCCAATGGACTACCTGGGGCAGCCGTTCTCAACTGGTGGGTCGCAACCCACAGGAACTGTATTAAAGGGCCTCAGCATCAGGGAGGTTGAGAACCACTGACCTGGGGGCTTTTGAAGCTTTGATGGGACCAAGAAGGTGAGGTCTGGTCACATGGATCTTTAAAAACTCCCCCAGGATGGAAGAAAAAGGAATTCTAAGACCAAAAAAAGGGGTGGGGGGCGTGAAAAGCACTAGCAGTCCTTGAAGATAGAGACACTGCTTCTGCACACTGACAACGGACAGCCAGATGCACAACACATATTCCTAAGTGTGGGACTGACTTTATCTAATAAGGAATTATGGCTTCTCCCAAGCTAGTTGAGAAAGACCAAGATTTAGAGCGCATGTTAAATTACTACTTACTTCCAGATTTGTAAACTCTTTAAAGGTTATCCCATTACACTTCCTTCAAAATACTAAAGGTTTCCAAGTTTGTACCTACCTAAAAAGTTCAACTATGAAGAGCAGAGAAAGCTCCTTTAAGAACTCTCTTCATCCCTCAGATAGAAACCCGATATTGTTGGAAAGTTACTATTTTAAGCAGAAGCTGCTTCCCCTTCACTGTGGCCCAGGCTGAAATAAGTACTCTACTGTTACCGACGGCCTGAGGACATTACAGCCCCTGCTGCCTCCTGAAGGAGGCAAGGCCTCATACCCCAGCTTATCCTGCTAGTTAGTGCTCTGCCCTTGGGCTTCTGAATTCATCCCCCAAAATCTAAAGGCTGGTGCCTAAGGTGGCTTCACACCTATAACCCTAGCACTCTGGGAGGCCGAAGCAGGTGGATTGCTTAAGCTCAGAGGAGTTCAAGACCAGCCTGAGCAAGAGTGAGACCCTGTCTCTAAAAAATAGCCGGGCGTTGTGGCGGGTGACTGTGGTCCCAACTACTTGGGAGGCTGAGGCAAGAGAACTGCTTGAGCCTAAGAGTCTGAGATTGCTGTGAATTATGATGCCAATGTACACTACAGTGGGTAACAAAGTGAGACTCTGTCTCAAAAAAATAAAATAAAGGGCCTAAACTGGTAATATGATCACTAAAAGACTTGCTCTTTCCTTTGGTTCAAGCTCTACCTGTCTCAACTCTCTGGAAATGAACTAAGCATTACAAATATCTCTCCAAAAGAAAAAAGAAACTCTGCAGGAAGTCAATTAAAGGTGCAAACTGAGGGGGGGAAAAATCTGCACGATTCTGTTGGGAAAAAAAAGATTGAAGTCATACTAGATTCCAAAATGTAGTTTCCATCAAGGCAACATTATTGTTTATTAAGAGTAAATGAAAATAATTATGATGAAAAGGGGCCTATCTCACTACTCCTCAGAGCCCCAGGATAGTGCCAGCACACAGCAAATTCTCAATAAATACCCCCAACAACCCACAAGTGAGGAGGCTTCTTTAATTATGTCCTAACCCAAGTATTTCTTTCTTCAAGGAACGCTTTTAGAGTAAGCCTATTCTCATTCATTTCTTTAGGTTTCAATTTTAGCATCATTTCTTCAGGAAGCCCAAACTTCAAGGGCCTATTCCTGCTGCCAAGAACCATGTTCTACCACCTTGGGACACAGAGATCATGTGTCCATCAACTCTGCATGCACAGTGCCCACCTATCATAGCAAGTGCTCTAAAAATAGCTGTTAAATAAATGAATTAACCTACATGAAGGGCCTTATGTTTATCAATGCAGAATCCTTGCAAGCTGTAGGGAATGTAACAAACTGGTCAACATACTGACATACAGGATGGTCAACATAAGGAACTTCCATTACATACATGTGATGCATGTCTGGTCTATGAAAATTAGGTCAGCTTAAAGAGGTGGTCAATGTAAGGAGGTAGTCAACTATGGAAGGTCTACTGTACATATTTTGGACACAAAGATAGATCCAACTCTAACTAGGTGGACCTTCCAAATACTTCTCCTCTCTGAAAAATCCCTGTATACTTTAGGAATAAAATTCATAACAGCATAACAAAAAATAGATAAGAGAGTTTCAATTATAAAAAACATTGTTAACAAAGTAACGGACAGAGCAATGGGCCTCAAATTTGGGCTCAGGACCCCTTTACATTCTTAAATTTATTGATGTTCTCAAAGACCTTTAGTTGATATAGGTTTTATCTACTGACATTTGTCCTATTAGAAATAGCAATTTTAAAAGATTCATTTAAAAATAAGTCTATTACCTGCCAACATACATATTTTTATGAAAAAAGTACATTTCCAAAAAAATAGCAACAAGAGTTTTCATCTTTATAAATATTTTCAAGTCTGGTTTGATAGAAGACAGTAGGATCCTCATATCTAGTTCTGAGCTCGCTCTGTTGCAAGATGTTATTTTAGACTGGAATACATTAACATAAGGCAGCCTCACAGTCCAATGCCACCACCACCTTGACTCAGGCGAAGGTCTTAGCAGTTGCATGTACAACTACTTCAGTACAATTAGTACAAATAATAACCACTTGAAAAAGCCAAATAGTTTTAGTCTCACTATGAAATTATTCACTTAAAAAATCCTGAAAGCATCTCAGGGAACTCCCAAAGGTGCATAAACCATGCTCTGAAAACCATTGTTGTAGGTACCAAGTGGTGTAAAGGAAAAGTTGCTTTTGAGAAGGTTAAAAGAAGGCCTCTCTGAAGAAGCTAAAGCACTCAGAGCCACAAAATGAGCAGAAGGAGGCGACTTTTCAGAACAGAAAATAGCAAAGGCCCTTAGGCAAAAACTGCTATGGCCTGGTCAGCTAGGACCCTGTAGAATGTTCATACTAAAAGGATGTGGTTCCACACCTTCAATAAAATGTGGTGATCAGATTTACATTCAAAAAGATCATATTCATTCAGGCTGTCAAGTGGTAGGATTTCTAGGAGGCTGGCATCCACCTGAGAGGAAGCCAGGCCACCTGACCCTGGAGATGGGCAAAGGACATTCAGAAGGTCATTCCTGAGACAGAAGCAACAAGACTTAATTACAAAAGTGCGTTGGAAGAACAAGGGAAATGGGATCATTCTTGGGTTTGGAGCTTGAAACATCAGGGGACAGTGATGCCACTGGTAAGACGGGAATGGGAAGGAGGAGCGTTCCCAGCCTGTCCCTGAAGTTTTCTTTTTCTCTCACTAAGCCTCTTCCAAGTAACTGTGAGACACCGTGCCTTATTTTTGGCAGTAGGTCACCTTAACAAAAAAAAAAAAAAAAAAAAAAAAAAAAAACACTGAATAGAGTAAGGGCAGGCAGTGAGAAGCAATAAAGACCTCCTTCCAGTCCCCACCAGCTTGCGTCAGAATTCAGAGCAGTTATTGCCCAGCTACACATCTGCACACCTGCATCATCATCCAGCCCACGTGCCTCCCAGCAGTCCACAGGCCGACAGGAAGCGTGCAGACTCTTGCTGACATTCACCTCTGCAAGGTCCCCCTAACTCCATCAAGACCACCACCAATCGCTAGTCTGGTACGTCCTGTACTAAGTCCACGTGGGTTCCCACTGGTTATCTCTTTCTTCCTAACGGCTTCAGAGGACAGTAACGCGAGCTTTTGGGGTTTCCATACCCCAAGTGTTCTGGGGTATCTTTGTCCTTCTGTAGTTAGCCTCAGTTTATTCATTACCCGACCCCAAAAAAAAGGGTAACACGGAGTCACTAACCTAAGTAACCAGTTAAATTAAAATAGAACTAAATGGAAGTCGAGGCACACTGGCCGATTCCTAGGCACTGTGGACCTTGAAAGTTCCCCTTCGAAATGCTTTCCACACGCTGGAGAAACCTCCAGGTGGCACTTGAGCACCAGAGATGCTGGGACTAAGTACCAGTAAAGAAGTGTCTTCCAGGACTAGAAATAAACTACCACCCTGCAGCGGAGTCACGGCCTTCCCCCTGCCAGCTCCCCAAACTCGGACCGCAGCAGCAGGTGCGCCGCCCACAGCACAGGGAGGAGCGGAGAGGGAAGGGGGGACGGCGTGGGGAGCCAGGGGCGGGCGGGGTGTGGGCGCAGCGCCTGCTCAGTGGGCCCGCTCTAAGGTTTCACGCGTTCCTCCTTCCCTGGAAAACAATCCGAGTCATTTCATGAACTTGGCAGACCAACACCCAGTACAAATTCCTGCGGGAAAACACTTCCTGGCGTCTACTGTGTGCACGGCCCAAGTTCCCTCAGACCACGCGGGCGCCTACAGTGTTCACGGCCCGCAGCATCTCCCTGAGCCGTCCCCGCTCCGGCCGAGGGGGGCGCGGGGACGCCGGGCGCGGAGGGCAGCGGCGTCCCCCTGGCCACGCTGCCTCCCGCCGGCACAGGCCCTCCGCCTCCTGCCTCCGGGCGAGGAGAGCAGGCCCGGCGGCTGCTTTCCCACAACTTCAGCGTCTTCCGCGGCGGAGGACGGAAGGAGGGAGGGCGGAGGAGGAACAGGAGGGAGGGGGAGGGGAGGGAGAGCGGAGAGGGGGAAGGGAGGCACTGAAGAGGGGAAGCGGAGGGGGAAGAGCAAAGGAGCGGGGGAGGGGAGGGGAGGGGAGGGGAGGGGAGGGCAGGGCAGGGCAGAGAGGGAGGGGGCGGCCGCCAGCGCCCTCGCCTCCCGCCTCCCGCCTCCCGCCTCCCGCCTCCCGCCTCCCGCCTCCCGCCTCCCGCCTCCCGCCTCCCGCCGCCGCCACCGCCACGGCCCGGCCCAGGAAAGTAGGCCCAGCGCGCGGAGGGGCCGCGCCGCCTCGCCCGTATCATTCCGCCCGCGCTGCGGCCCGCCCGGCCAGTCGCGGCGGCGGCCCGGGTCCGCGCGGCCCGCGCCCCCGCCCCGGCGCTCCCGGCGCCCCCCGCGCCGCATCCGGGCACTGGCGGGCGGCCCCGCGCACCGGCCGCCGGGCGGGTCGGCAGGGCGGGCGGCCGCCGGGCCTTACCGGAGTCGCCACGCGCCTTGCTGTCCCTGGGCTTCGGGGGGCGGCCCCGCGGCATCGTCGGCGCGGCGGACCACCCCTCACTCGCACACTCACACACACACGGGCGGCGACGGGGGCGCGCACGCGCGGGCACCGGGGCGGGGGCGCGCCCGGCCGGCGGTGGGGGCGGGCGGAACGGCCCGGCGGCGGGGGGCCCGGTGCTAGCGCCGCCGGGCTCACGGGGGGAAGGCGCCCGAACGCGCGGACGGGAGCGCTCGAACCGCGCCGGCCTCGGCGGGTTCCATGGCCCGCGGGCCGCGGCGGGGGCGTTGGGCGCGGGGCGCGGTGGGGGCGGGGGCGGCGCGGGGCGCATGCGCGGCGCCGTCGGGCCCGGCGCGGACGCGGGCGAGCGCGGCGGTCAGCTGGCCGGGCGCTGTGGGCCGAGGGGTCCGGGCCACTAAGGCGGCGGCCCGAGAACGTCCAGGGTCGCGGTGGCGTGCAGGGAGCAGCGAGCCCACAGGCCCAGGGCCGGCCAGCCGCGTCCCGGAGCTGGAAACAGGTTTCCTGGTAGAGGCCTTGGCAGAGCGGGAAAAGGAGCCGGAATGAACCAAGGGAGTTTCATATGCCCGGCGCTTAACACGTTGACTGTGTTTACATGTGTCCCTTTATTTGCCCTGAGAATTTGGGAGCCTTAGTACCCCAGTTAGAACGGCCTTTGAGCGCATCTCTGCGCAGACTCTACCTGTGGCCAAAGGCCTGGAACCCTAAGTCACGAAGTCAGTAATGTTCCTTTCATCCGATGTAATGCGTTAAAATTGACAGTTTCATATGCCTTGATCTTGTGTTTGGGGTTTTGCCCGGTATAACTTCAGCAAAATGTGACTCACTAAAGTGCCAGCCAGGCAGGAGCTGACTTAACCAGGGAAGGAAGAATCATTTGCTCAATAAGCCAAATGCAGTCTAACATGATCTTGCCATCCAGAGTAAGATTAATTAAAAACAGTAAATAATGATTGGCAACTACCTGTAAGATACTGTGAAGGAGTACAAAAGTGAAACGATAAACAGACCCCAAACTGGGAACCTGGTGGGGCAAGAAAGACCCAAAACTGGTTAAACTGTAGCAGATGCTTTGAGTCTCTGGAGAACTTTGAGATCAACAAGATTAATTACAATTATAAAGATAGGAAAGATGCTTTTTGTAAAGATGAATTTAAATAGCGATGGTTAAAAGGGCATTCCAAGTGGAGGCACCAAGTCAAGAAGGGAAAAAACAAATTAAGGATCTTTTATGTGTCAGGAGTGTTATGTGTGCATGTTCATGTATGTTTACATTCATTCAATTCCTTGGGGGGGAGGGGAAATAGGCTGATAAGCTATTTTTCAAAAAAGATCTAAAGGTGGGGCAGTTATTTAACTTACGTGGTTATTAACTCGGAGTCAGTGAGTAGGGATTTAATAATTACCATTTTATTAACATCTGTTTTTGAGGGTCCCTTACACTTTAGTAATTTATGTAAAATACCTGTAATCCTCAACAGTTATTTGAAGTGCCATTTTATGGTTGAAAATATGGAGGTTAGGAGGGGTTAAGTAATTCGCCAAAGGCCACATAGCTTGGAAGGAGATCCAAGACTCAAACCCAAATCTTCTTATCTCTTAATCCTTTGCTACTTTTAGTTGCAGTGAAGCAAGAATCTACATAATAAGTGTAGACAAAATTGGACTTTGCATATGCATTGAAGTAGGATATAAGGCTGAAAAAATAGATTGGGGACAAACCACAAAAGTCCTTGGACATATAAATCAATTCGGATTATATGCATACATGAATTCATGTCCTATTCAGAAAAGGATTTGGAGCAATTTACAAAAATATGTATCAGGGTAAAGTAAATAGAAGAGATCAGGATGAAGGGATAAAGAATAAAAAGTCACAAATAGGGTGTACCTAAACTAATTGAACCAACTCTTACATAGTTATAAAATGTGAGTTAGAAGTTGGACTCCATGTCTCTTATTCCAGGAAAAGAGAAAGGCATAATTATTTACAAGATTTGCACTTACTCATAAAATCACACAAATCTGAGATTTAGGTAATGCATATTTTCTCTGCTAAGAGAATTGTCTTTTATGGTTATGGTTTTCATAGTTATTACTTTATATAATTACTAAAGTTCATAAGGTAAAGATGCTGTAATAGAGTCAGCACTTAGCTTCAGCTATGTTCTTACCATAGTTTTATAAGATTATTTTTAATAACATCCCTTAACAGTAGATTAATGTCTAATACCAAAGCAAAATTAAGTAAAAGCCAAGTCCCAAACAATACAAAGACAATTTTCTCCGGATCTGGCTGAAAATATGGAGAAGCAGGTGTTTGTTGCAAGAACCTCAGATATCTTTGATTTATCTAGACCAGTTTCCAAAACAAAAACATTGACATGTAAAGCACCTTATCTCATCCACTTCAAACTTAACCTTCCACCAGCAGCACCTGCATTTCTCTTTGGGTGTTTGTTGCCTGTCCTCCACTCTCAGGCACTAAATTTGTTCCCATTTTGTCATATCCTTGCTGAGTGCTCCAGTTCACAAAGAGAAAAGGTATGTATGGACCTGCATGAGTCACCTGTAATCCCAGCAATTTGGAAGGCCAAGGTGGGAGAATTGCTTAACCCAGCAGTTCTTAACTTGTCAGTTGTGACCCACAGGAACTGTGTTAAAGGGATGCGGCATTAGGAAGGTTGAGAACCACCAGCTTAAGCCTAGGCACATAGTGAGACCCAGTCTATACAAAAAAATGCATAGCACTTTAATAATATCCCACCCTTTATAGAAGCTGGTCCAACTCTGTCCCCTATGCTCAGGAGGGCATCAAAACTGCAACCTCCCTGGATCTAAACAAAATTGCTATCCATGCAAAAACAGCCACAAATGCTGACTTTTCTCTTGGATTCTGGCTTTTGAGCACTTTGTGGTCCTCAGTGGGAAGCTTGGTCTGCTTCACCTAGTCCCCTGAGGAGAGAAATGCCTCAGGTCCAACCTTTCTGAACTATTTCAATCAGGCTCCCTTCACCCCACCCCATCCCTTCCCAGACATGACTTCAAGGTCACAGTGACCGCCACGTTAAGCACAGTGGTCCTGTCTAGGTCCTCCTTCAGTTGACCTACAGGTGTATCCTGCAGTGAGCTGTGTACTCCTCTGACTTCACACCTTTCTTCTCAGCCTTGGCTGCTGGTACCCACCGGGGCCTTCTGCTTCACTCACCCCTTGACAATCTTGATCTCAGTCACATGACTTACCACATTGGCCCTGAGCTGTGGCACTACCTGCATCTCTCTCTCTAGCTGAACTCAGGCTGCAGCCCAGACATTCAGGAAAAGAGAAAAACAGATGTTTCCTAACATATACTTCAGGCACATTGATGGAAGCACTCAAGGAGGAGTGACTCAAGGCAGTGGCTAGAATGTGGGGTCTGGACATGAACTTAGGGAGAAGAGGAAGGAGAAGAGGTACTGACAGAAGGTAAAATCACCAGGGGAACAGCAATTGGACCCTCGGGAGAAGAGGTGGGAGATCTGATACTCTGCGACAGTGGGTGTGGTGCCTTCTGCGAGGGGATTTATGACAACTGAGTTCTTTCAGGACACTCTGCTTTTAGTCAGAGAAGGGATTTCAGAAATTCAAATCCCGTTAGCTCAAGTAATTTGTATGCCCAATTGGCATGTTTGGGTGCACAGTCTGGCCCTTCACTGGCCACTGACCAGTCTCCCTGCATAGTCCTCCTTGACCCCTCCAGGGCTCTGTGGGGATCTTAGCAAGGACACACAGCATATGTTGAGTGCTTGGCAAGCATGTTGAGAAACAGCTACCCCGCGTGCTGGTCACATTGCAATGTCAGGGCAGCTCCCACAGCCTCCTTCAGTCTGTTCAGTGAGCTGAGCCCCTCCTTTCTAGGATGAAAACTCAAAAAAAAAAAAAAAAATGCATTTTTTTTCTGATCATTCATAGGGAATCAAACGATCACTGTAAGATATAAAGTGTTGATTTAATCCAGCATACCAACTTTCTAATTGTTAATCAAAGGTAAACTCCCCCCTTGAGTTAGGAGTTGGTGTATTTCCTTCAGGTGTTGCAGGCTTCTCTCTTTCTTCATAGTACTTGGACTATTTCTAATTGTTGTTGTTGTTTTTTTTTTTTACAGAGTCTCACTCTGTCACTCAGGCTCAAATGCCATGACCTCAACCTAGCTCATAACAACTTCAAAATCCTGGGCTCAAGCAGTTCTCCCTCGCCCTCCCTAGTAGCTGGGACTACAGGTGCCCACCACCACACCTGGCTAATTTTTTAGCAGAGATGGGTCTCCATTTTCTCAGGCTGGTCTCGAACTTCTGAGCTCAAGTGATCCTCCCATCTCAGCATCCCAAAGTGCTAGGGTTATAGGCATGAGCCACTGGGCCCAGCCCGACTATTTCTAATTTCTAACAGCTTTGCTGAGATATAAGTGACATACCTTGGACTACGTGTATTTTAAGTGTACAATCTGATACATTTTTAACTTACATATACACTCACAAGACATGAGACATTCGATCAAGGTAACGTATGCATCACCTCAAAAGACCTCATTTTCTTACCGTGATTCTGTCCTTTGTTGTCTGATGTCTAAAGTCATAAGAGCTATTGTGTCATATGTTTTGTCCCATAATTTTAAAAAAGGGTTAAATCTAGTCCATTTCATTGAATATTGAGATGGGAGACCTTTTTTATTTTTTATTTTATTTACTTATACAGTAGAACCTCCATATTTGACCACCTACCTACACTGACCACCTCCTTAAGTCGACTTAATTTTCATAGACTGGACATGCCACACATGTACTCAATGGAAGTTTCTTATGTTGACCACCCTCATATGTCAACTAGTTTGTTGCAGTCCCTTAGATGGTCAACTTACAGAGATTCTACTATGTTTTTATGTTTTATGGAGACAGGGTCTCACTCTTGTCACTCTGGCTGGAGTACAGTGGCATGATCATAGCTCACTGGGGCCTTACATTCCTGGGCTCAATCCAAGCTCCTGCCCCAGTCTCCTGAGTAGCTGGGACTACAGGCTCACCACCGTCCCCAGCTGATCTTTTTTAATTTTTCTTTTAGAGATGGGGCTATGTTGCGCAGACTGTTCTGGAGCTCCTGGCCTCAAGTGATCCCCCTGCCTTGGCCTCCCGAAATGCTGGGTTTACAGTCATGAGCCACGGTGCATGGCCTATTTTTTAAGGGAATGATTGAATGGCTTGATACATTAGTCAGGACTCTTCAAAGAAGAACCAACAGGTGACATGGAAAGATCCAAGAGAGTGTTTATTCAGGAACTGGCTCCCAGGGTCATGGGGGCTGAGAGGTCCCACTCTCTCCATCTGCAAGTTGGAAACCAAGGGTTGCTGGTGTTAAGTTCCAGAGACCAAAGGATCAAGAACTGAGCTAAATGTCCAGGGGCAGGAGAAGATGGAAGTCACAGCTTAAAGGAAGAGAGCAAATTTGCCCTTTCTCAACGCTTTTTGTTCTGTCTGGGACCCAAAGGACTGGGTGATGCCCAGCCTCATTGGTGAGGATGATCTTCCTTACTGTGCTACTGACTTAAATGCTAATCTCTCGGGAAACACTCTCACTGACACACAGCTATCTAGGTATACTCTAACTCATTGACGTTAATGAAGAAAATTAACTATCACACTCATTAAAAGTGTTAAAAAGTATTGAAAGCAAAGGAAATTAAAGATTATCAACTTCAGCAGTGAATTGGAAAACTATCTCAGCCCTGCTGATTTCTGAGCCCTTCAAGGAATAGCTGATACGATCCTGGAAAAGAAGTCATAATTGGAAGCCTCGCACTTCTTGACCTGCTTCAAAGCCACAGTAATCAAAGTAGTGTGATACTGACTTAAAGACAGACATTCAAACCAGTGGAATGGAATAAAAAGTCCAGAAATAGATTCATATACATATGGTCAAATGATTTTCAGCAAGAGTGCCAAAACAATTCCATGGCCAAAGAACAGTCTTTCAACAAATGATGATGGAAAAACTGGATATTCATAGCCAAACAAACGAAGCTGGACCTTTCCACCATATATCATAAATTAACTAAAGATAGATCAAAGACCTAAACATAACTTAGGGGCTAAAACATAAAACTTTTAAAAGAAAACTTCAGGACATTGAATTGGAAAGAACTTCTTATATATGAGGCCTAATAATTTTGCAAACTCATCCTAGAAAAAGTGCTGCATATCTCATCATGGAATATCAATGTATTCCCCTTGGGAAGCTATGCATTGATGCCAGCACCCAGTCCACCCTTCAAAGCAATTTTGAAACTCTTTTTCTGGAGCTGTCATTGTATTACCCTTAATGTCCTGAATGTCTTCAAAATGAAGATATTTCCTTCATCTTCAGGTAAAGAAAAAAGTCACTGGGGCCAGACCAGGTGAGTGGGAGGGTGTTCCAATACAATTATGTGTTTACTGGCTAAAATCTCCCTCACAGATAGTGTCGTGTGAGCTGGTGCATTGTTGTGATGCCAAAGCCATGAGTTGTTGGTGAAGAGTTCAGGTTATTTTTGTTGAACTTTTTCATGAATGCTTTTCTGCACTTCCAAATAGTAAACTTGGTTAAATGTCCATTTTGTTCAAATTCATAATGAACAATCTCTCCGATATCAGAAAAGGTTGACCACACTGTTTTGACTCTTGATTTGGACTGACAGAACTTTATAAGTCATGGAGAATTGGCCGACTTCCACTGTGCACCACGATGCTTTGTTTCAGGGTCATATTGGTACACCTATACTTCATCACCAGGGATAACTCAGCCCAGAACACTGTCTTGCCTCTCCTAAATGTCTTGGCAAACTTTGATCGGCTTTTGTTCATCACTGAGTTCCTTCAAGACCATTTTGGCACAAACCTTTTTCTTTTTTTTTTTTTTTTTCTTTGAGACATCACAACTCAACGCAACCACAAACTCTTGGGCTTAAGTGATTCTCATGCCTCAGCCTCCAAAGTAGCTGGGACTACAGGTGCCCACCACAACTCCTGGCTATTTTTTCATTGTAGTTGTCATTGTTGTTTGGCGGGCCCAGGCTGGGTTTGAACCCACTAGCTCTCATAGATGTGGCTGTCACCGTAGCCACTGAGCTACAGGCGCCAAGCCCACACACCATTTTCATATCAAGATTTTCAACTAAGATTTTCCTGTTTATTGATGTTCACTTGATCTGCTATGATTCTCACAGTCACTGATGATTTGGATGCACAATTCAACAAATTTTTGCAATGTGTTCATCAGTTGTATTCATTACTGGCCACCCTGACCTCTCTTCATCAATGACACTTTCTGTCTCCTCAGAAAAACATTTACTCCATTTGTACACTGCTATTTCACTACTGCTCTTGCCAGAAGTGAAGAAATTTAATGTTTGTTGCTCTAATTTAAGCTCTGACATTCTCATGATGCACAAAAAAATGCACAACAATAACAAACGCCACTCTGTAACATACCACCCACAAAAATGCACAATAACGAACGCCACTCTGCAAGATGCCACCACAAAAATACACAACAATAACGAACGTCACTCTGCAAGACGCCACCCACAAAAATACACAACAATAATGAATGTCACTCTGTAAGACGCCACCACAGGTCGAAACAAACTCAGCCTTGAGACACTGATACACCAAGATTATGGACCCTCACTGAGCTGTTTGTACAGTGTTGCCATGCTTTCAACATAAGTGCACAGTGGCGAGTTAGTGAACTTCATTGTCAGACCTCATAGGACATCAAAAGCACAGGCAACAAGAGAAAAACTCCATCAAAATTAAAAGCTTCTGTGCACCAAAGAGCACTATCAGATGGTATGCAGTGGTTCATATCTCCCAGCATTTCGGGAGGTTGAGGCAGGAGTATTTTTTTGAGTCCAGGAGTTTGAGGTTACAATGAGGTATGATGAGGCCACAGCACTCTAGCAACAGAGAGACTCTGTCTCTTAAAAAAATTAAAAAAGGAAAGAAAAGACATTATCCACTATTACAGAGTAAAATGGCAGCCCACAGAATGACAATATATTGCAAATCATATATCCGACAAGGGATTAATACCCAGAATAGATAAATACATCTCATAAACAACAATAATAAGACAACCCAATTAAAAAATGAGCAAAGGACATCATGAATCATTAGCAAAATGCAAATCTAAACCACAATGAGACACCCATTTGGGTGGCTATCATAAAATTTTAAAATGAAAAAAATGCAAAAAACAAAATAAGTTTTTTGGCAAGAATGTGGAGAAATTGAGACCCGGGGGTACTGCTGATGGGAATGTAAAATAGCACAGACCTTTCAGAGACCCGTCTGTCGGTTCCTCAGAAGATTAAAAATAGGATTATCATATAATCCAAAACATACCCAAACTAATTGAAATCAAGGTCTCAATCAGAAATTTGTTCACACATGTTCATAGCAGTTTTATTCACCATAGCTACAAGGTGGAAACCCAAATATCCATTGGCCAATGAATGGATAAACAAAATATGGTGTATATGGATAATTAAATATTATCCAGCCTTTAAAAAATGTAATTCTGACAACATGGATAAACTGTGAAGACATTACGCTAAGTAAAATGTTAGTCACAAGAAAAGAAATACTATATGATTCCACTCACACTCAAATTCCTAATTCATAGAGACTGTAAGTAGAGGGTAGGTGCCAGGGGCCGAGGGGAGAATGGAGCATTAGTGTTTTGCTTTGTTTTGTTTTGTTTGACAATGCAGATCTTCAATTACTTATTTTTTTCTAATCAAATGAGTTTTGACAAAAGTGGTAAGTGCAGATTTTACTATCACATTAAAATGTTTCTTAATCAAGTTCATTAGTATGTAAAGGAAATATTTCACTAGAAATAATTTTTCAGCATATCCTCAAATACATTCAGCTTATTGCAGGGGGGAGATCCAAGTGTGAATTAATCAAATCAGGATAACTGGATCCATCACCTCAGGCATTTATCATTTGTTTGTGTTAGGAACGTTCCAATTCCACTGTTTTATTTATTTTAAAGTGTACCCTAACTTATTATTGACTATACTCACCTCATTGTGCTATTAAATGTTACTCATTCTATCTAGAGAATTAGTGTTTAATGGAGACAGTGTTCCAGTTTTGCAAGATGAAAAGAAATGAATGGTTGTGATGGTTGCAAATAAATGTGAATGCCACTGGACTATACACTCACAAATACGAAAATGGTAAATTTTGTGTTATGTATACTTTACTAATTTTTTTTTTTTTTTTTTTTTTTAGACAGAGTCTCACTTTGTCACCCTTGATAGAGTGCCATGGCATCATAACTCACAGCAACCTTACATTCTTGAGGTCAAGTAATTCTCTTGTCTCAGCCTCCCACCCAGCCTGGGCTATATGCACCCACCACAATGTCTGGTTATTTTTAGAGACTGAGGTCTCCCTCTGGCTCAGGCTGATCTCAAACTGCTGAGCTCAAACAATCCACCCTCCTCAGCCTCCCAGGGTGCTAGGATTACAGGCGTGAGCCACAGTGCCTGGCCTTTCACTAAAAATTTTTTATGTCATAAATATAATCTTTGAAGTCATCTTTCCTATAAGGCAGAAGTCAATTTTACCTCTAGTTAAGAAAATTCATTCTCATTTCTATGGATAAGAATTATTTGCACAGCTATCAATTTTACATACTCTAATTTCTACCAACAGAGAAGTAACTAACTCATTCATAGAAAGACGGTCAAAGTAGCAAATGTTTTAAAACCACATAATTCCAGAGGGTCTGCCCAGCACTGCACAGAAAGCAGCCCCTTCTGCTGGTGTCCAAGTCTGATCATGTTTCAGGACAACACAGAGAAACCAGCTCTCCTGGAGCTCTGAGTATGGTCCCAGAAAGTGACGGTCTATGGCCTAGTCACACACCCAGGAGATAGATGTCAGACTGTGAATGTGGTTTGGCTTTTGTTTGTTTAAATACCTGTTTCTGAGTCAGCATTTCTGTTATTTCATTTGTGACATTACAGTACCATTTCCTGTTAAAAATGCCTCTTTTGTCCACTAACTAGAAAGATTTCTGAGGGCAGGTTCATTGTTTGATCCCTAGAGCCCAATCTTGAGCCGAGGGCATTTTATTTTATGTATTGTTATTATTATTATTTTTTTTTTTTGTAGAGACAGAGTCTCACTTTGTCGCCCTCAGTAGAGTGCTGTGACATCACAGCTCACAGCAACCTCCAACTCCTGGACTTAGGCGAGTCTCTTGCCTCAGCCTCCCGAGCAGTTGGGACTACAGGCGCCTACCACAATGCCTGGCTATTCTTTTGTTGTTGTTGTTGTTGCACTTTTGCCAGGGTCAGGTTTGAACCTGCCACCCTCGGTATATGGGCCAGCACCCTACTCACTAGCCACAGGAGCCTAGGACATTTTAAAGTCGAATGAATAGGCCAGGCAGGGTGGCTCACGCCTGTAATCCTAACACTCTAGGAGGCCAAGACGGCCAATTGCTTGAGCTCAGGAGTTCAAGACCAGCCTGAGCAAGCTAAGAGCAAGACCCAGTGTCTACTAAAAATAGAAACATTAGTCCAGCATGGTGGAGGTACCTATAGTCCCAGCTACTGCGGAGGCCAAGGCAGGAGCGTTGCTTGAGCCCAAAAGTTTGAAGTTGCTGTGAGCTATGATGGCACTCGACACGTGGTGACAGAGTGAAACTCTGTTTAAAAAAAGAAAAAAAGTCAAACGAATGAATGATTGAATGAACAAATGAACATGGCTGGGAGATGTGGGTGAAGACTGTATGGAGCAGCTATAATCTACACTTGATCTTGACGAGCTAGACTATTAGGCAGAGAAACAAATATTGGTACAGAAGTTCTAAAGAAGAAGCACTTCACTAAATCAGACAATTCATCATAGAGTGAATGAGAGCGAAACTGGCCCATCAAATTAGGATGTGTCAGATTATGGCGGGATTTGAATATCAGACATGGTAGTTGGAATTTTATCTCAATAGCACTGGGCAAGCTTTCTGGTGCTGAGCAGAGCATGGCAGCTGCTTTTACAAAGACGTACTTACAGAGGGGCTGCTGAAGCTTTCTATACCTTTCTTTATAATGCACATTTCTTTAGATAATGTTTCATTTTATATACCTATTAATGTCAAAAACTATAGAATTTTTCCACAGAATGTAAGGGAAACTGAAAATACATTTATTTTCGTTATATTCATTTAAAAAAAAAATCCGTGGGCTGGAAACTATTTTAGCTCTTATCATCTTATACAAATCTCTCTTCTGATGGGTGGAAAAGCAGAATCCCAGAGAATTTACGTGGTTTACATAAAACTAAACAATAACTCAACACAAGAAACAAAGTTCCCAAAAATATGGTGAAAAATACGAACTTCTTTTCATAAATGTGAAGACTGAGCTCTGATTACAGAGATCACGAAGGTGCCAGCCACTGAAATACTTAGTTGGGGCAGCATGTGAGAGTTTGAATGCAGAAATGGTTAATGGCCAAACTGTGTACATTATGGACGAAGAGGGTCTGGCTGCCCATCACTGTCATCCAGATGTATAGACGGGGATCAGTCCACCTAATTTTATTTTCAGTAGGCCAGCAATTCTGGAGAACAGTGAGAGTAGCCTCTCAATTCTGTTCTGTCTCAGTTACAGTTCTAATGATTTTTATAGTGGGAATATCAGGAAACAAACCTAGAAAATGTTAACTATATATGACAGAAAACAACATCAAAGTAGTTTTTGCTCTAACGATGCAGTGTTTAGACAACAGAAAGGTAATTTTCACTTAAACGAAATACCTAAGAGAATCGTCAAAGAAAACACATTATCAAAGTAACCTTTATCAAGGTTATTTTGTCAAGGTTATACCTATTATCTGTGTGTGATTACTTCCTCAAAGTCTCCTGAGATAAACATCCTCACAGTCATGGTAAAAACTTAACTAGAAAATCATGGGGCTGTGGGAAAGACTGTGTGCTGAGCAGACTGGGTCAGCGGTGCTGAGTTAACTTAGCTTCTCAGACTCCATCTTACAGAAGCTTTTCTGGCTTCGTATATAAAAATAGAACTTTGACTCACAACCTATAGCAACCTGTCCAGGAAACCAAAACCTCACCTACAATAAACCACCCAGCCATCAGCCTGCTGTAGGTCAGGCTTACAGGAATCAGACTGCTAGCTGTCGGGAGCGTCCAGGAGGCTGGATACTAACTTCAGAATGGCGAATTGCTCTTCCCGTGCGATTGTCTGTGTTCATCTCCACACACAGTCAAGCCTGATGAATTGTGATCTTCACGACAGTTTATTCACGTCGCCATGGTTGACAGCACACAGTTAGGAAGCAGGAACTTAGGCAACAAGAATGACAAGGCTAGGTCAAGGTTAGAACAAATACAAGTGGTTTTTTTTCTGAGTGACAGCTGGGTCCCCTGAGGACTGCTGCTCCAGCTACTTCATAAAGCTCTACACCACCAGGCTCCTGGGGAGGACGTCACCAAAGTTTCTCAAGGCCTTGGTTTTTGAGGGATATATTTACTCTGATAATGTTCTCTATATTTGTAACTTTTAGTTTGTACGCTAATGATGGCTTCCTTTTGTTTTTATCAGGTGCAAGAAAAAAGCTTGTCAAGTTAAAAAATCATTAATCTCCAAGGAATAAGGAATTTTCATAGACCAGATCTCTAGTGCGCTGTCAACACTGATCAAAGACTTCCCTAAAGTAGATACTGGAAAATAAGCTATTTGCCAGTAATGTGGCCTCATGAAAAAAAAAAAAAAAAAAAAAAAAAATAAAGAAATAAAAAAAAAATCACTGAAATTTTTTGCAGCCAGGTGGGTTTGGTTTTTTTTTTTTTTGTGGCACCCCACAACCAAAGATAAGTGGTTTAGGGGCCCC